>JAECUM010092967.1:0-213768 GCA_016617855.1 Megalonaias nervosa
AAATTTGCATCAGTGATCCCACGCACAGGGGAAACCGGCATCGTTCGCCTGGATTGATCAACAGGACGTTGTACTCATAAGATAGCATACGTGATAACTCCTAAACATATGTTGTATTTGACTCGTAAGGTTTAGCACCGCCACTAAAGTTGTCGATTATTGATACGGTAGCTCTACCACTTGATAACCACCACTATTTTATTCGAGACTATGCCATTGCAAAATGCATCCGTGTATACGTATATATTCAGAACAGCTTGCGGCAGCACAAATTAGTTTGAATACGATTAGTAAACATTACTTGATAGCCATCATAGATAAACCATTATCATAGCTGAGTTCTAGACCGTGTTGGCGGAAATGAAAAAACACCGACATCTACGTGCACAAGTACTAAACAGAGGCGTTAGCGACCCCAAAAAGTGCTTGAGCTATATACAGTGACTTTACCAGATAGACTTTAATTCGTTCAAGCTGAATTAGTGTCTATTGATCAGTGTGCCAACATGTTTATCAACGCATTGGCCTGACTTTAAAATAATTAGCTTGTGGGCGCGCACAGGAGGAAAGGTTCACCATGGGGTCGTGTACACTTGCTTAAATCATACACTCGCGTGTGATTTAAGGAAAAATCATAGACCTATATCAGTAAGCTCGATCCAGAAGACCAATGATAATACTACTACTCAATACACAACACCAATAATAATACTACCCAATACACAACACCAATAATAATACTACTACCCAACACAACACCAATAATAATAATGCTACCCAATACTCAACACCAATAATAATACTGCTACCCAATACACAACACAGCTGAGATGTTGACTTTCTAAGTGAATAAAATCATCTGAGAAAAAAAGGAAAACATATGATGCTGATGTTGAAATATAAAATCAATCTTAATTAAACATCGTGAATTTATTTCAAAACCACTTGTTTTCATATCTAAATATAAATATTCATTATATATTTCATACTAAGATATTGAAATATAATCAGTGGGAGGAAAAAATATTTGGCCACAGTGACGATACGACATTTGGAACAACTTTCTGTTACCTTTCAGGAAATATATCTGCCTTATTTATATTATACATATCTGTATTTTTATATTTAAACCTGTTTCGTTTTCCTTCATCTGCTCCTTCTCTTTATCTCCTTACAAGGATTACCAGAACTTAAAATGTGTCGGTGGTAGATCCTCTAGTGTACATTTATGCAATCAAACAGTGTGCCATTAAGAAATACATAAAACCTCTCCAAAGGGCAAAACAGTTACTAGACGTAAGGTATTAACCTATTATAATTAGTTTCTACATGAATCATGAAAACTGTTAGTAACTGAACTTAAATGACCTGTTGGTGTGAGCCACCCATACAGCATACATGTAATACTGTACGAGAAATGGTCCATATGTTGAAGAAGAAATCTTAACTAAATATAGTAATAACATATATTTTTTAAGTAGCAATTGTAACTCGCGTAACAATCGCTTTGAAAACGATGGATAAATCGGGCGCTGGTTACTGTTGATTTCAAACCAAAATTTTGTGACAATCGAAACTTTGATGAAATGTAACTTTGATGCAACGTCTGCTATCGAACTAGACGGCAAGCTTGCCAAGTCTACACAACCGATCACATTTAAATGTAGAAATAAAGAACGAAAACCAGACAAGTAAGCTCAGTCTTTAAAATCTTTTGTTTAAAGATATTACGCTCTGAAGTCTGCCAGATACACACTCTGATTTGTGTAATTATATAACCATCACAGTAGTATCAACACGTGCATGAAATGTGTTAACAACAATAAATATTTCTTCATTTCGTACAAAGGCAGTCAGTTTTCTTCTACAAAAACACAGAATGTGAAGAATGATGTGTATAAACCAAATTTGTAAAATGTAAAATTGTTGCAAAATTCAGGAACTTCTTTGTAGTAATGCAGCTGTTAATCGTATTGACACAGAAGGAAGAAAATCCACGCAAATCGACAGTTTTTTCTTTAAAATAATGCAAAGAAAATCTACATTTTTTAGTAGGTGTATGAAAATATTTCACGAGTGAAGCGGAAAGACTGCATTGTCACTAGTGGCTTATAATTCACTTATGAAATATTTCCATATATCTTCTAATAAAACATAGATATCCTCTATGTACCCTATAGGACTCTAATCATAAGATTAAAAAAACAAAAAAAAAAACAACAAAAAACATGCATGAACAAATTTTTAAAAATTGCACATGCAAATCAAGTAAGAATATATATTTCTTGATGTGGCTGCAAAGGAATTTATAGCCGAATATCTATTTATCTTAAATAACTGAAGACTGTAATGCCTCTTTCTTCTTTGCACTTTTTGACTGTTTCCTATCACGATTAGTTTAAGTACGTTTAGTTACGACAAACGATAACATAACCCTTGTGTGTATGTTACCTATTTCCAACATCTTTTATTATCCATGCTCAGCTTAGAAAAGCTATTATCGTATATACTCGCTTATAAGAGATCAACAGCAAACAACATAAACGCAGATATGCTGTTACATAATACACCAACAGATCAGGGCAAAAGTTATTTGTTCTACGGAGTACTCCTTACAGACTGCATAGAACTGCATTATTCGATCGTAGATCTGTCTCTTTGCAGTTTACAGACGGCAGACATTAAAACTGGTTACTGCTAACATAGATTATAATTTACTATACCACTGGTAAATTGTTGGTATGTTTTGATCTAGGAGAATAGTGTTGATCTTGGAAGACGTAACAGCTCTATTGTTCCTATGATTAAGCTCTAGATTTTATAAGCTACATACAAGATAAGAAGATTAGTTCCATTTCTGATTATTATTATTGTTATTATTATTATTATTATTATTATTATTATTGACATCAGTTAAGAGTATACTCCAGACTATGGAAAAATCAGAAGAATTCACTTTCTTAAGAGATGAATATATTGCAGACAAACAAAAATATTTGAAAAAAATCCAGAAAAGGCTTTGAAGCGCCAACATCTTTCACGTAATATACTAATATATATTTATTTAATATTTATTATAATAGCACCGACATTTTTGAGAGTATGTGCTCTAATTTGTTAAAGTATGAAATGGGGACAAATAGTCAGAGAACAATTTGTCCCGAGGAAGAATTATCTGGGGACAAATTTTCCTAGGGACGAATCGTCCATGAACTATAGTAAACAGCGATAGTGATCTAAAGACATTACCCATTTGGCAAAGAATGACATTTCTGTCAAAACCCCGCAACCTCTATCGACAAGACTGGCATCATAAAAGAAGGAGTTTCAAACTGTCAGTGGTTCACACGATGGTCTAAACTTTTACAGCTTGGAATGCGGAGTACGTTATAAAACAAAGCTGTATAATTGGCCAGGCTGTGCTGGATGGATCGCTGTTTGGTTGGTAGTTGGTTGGATGATAGATAGGCAAATATATGATAGGTAGATTAACAATAACATATGCCTTCACTTTCTCATTTAATCACGTACATAGATGGTGTATTTTTCAGGCAAAATCTATGAAAATACAAACAAGAAACTTAAAATGAAAAAGGAAAGACTTCACACCGAAAATGAAATACTAATATGACAGTAAGAATCACGCAAGTCATTCATGCTGTGTTTATATTGGGTGGCAATAGAACAAATGCAAATCACATGCATCGAGAAGAGACCACATTTTTCAAAGTAGATTGCGCATATGATATTGACAATTTCATAAACTTTAAAGAAGTCATATCCAGTAAATACGGTTCCAATTACACCGGCATGACTCGGTATTTACGTTGATGTACAAGATTTATGATTGGTGAAACTTAGTCAAACTTAAATGGTATATATATAAACATGTCCGAATGTCATCAGAGTAAGTCTTAAATTTAAATCTAGAAGTTTAGATATTTTATTAGTCAGCTTAAAAACAGACTTAAATTTCAGCCTTTCAGCAGGATCCTTCACTATAGTTCCAGCCCACGCTTAAACGCTCCTGGTGAATTATAGGAAAGATTACTGGATTATAGATTTTTTACCTTAGTTTTGCTCGTCAAATTTAATTTGTATCAGGCTCTCACGTGCACATCATAGACAAAATACAGATTTGAGTTTTGAGACTTGCTTTGGTTCTTCGTATTATTTTCTGTTGTGTAATTTGTGAATTTTCTATCTTGTACGGTATTATTTTGCATGCAATCCCAGTGGTAACAGAAAAAACACTGACAGGGCTGCCTGTCCACCAAGCAAAGCGACGAAAAAGAACGTGTCAACAGTGCGACCTATGTAAGGCCAGTCTATCTCATGATCATCATCTGCATTGACATCAGTTTCATTTGGGGAGGCATCTTCTTTCGTGCTATCTTCGACGTCTGTAAGCTCTGTATGATCTGGGATATTCTGTCTTGGCTGTTTCTCCATCCTCTTGCAACGGGCTTTGCAACAAATCTTGCAAACAGAGCAGGTAATTAAACTTAAGATGAAGCTCAACCAACGTGGCACTTTTCTACCTTCTGGTTTGTGATAAAGTCGTAAGATTAGAATGACCAGAATGTTGATCAAAGCGCCGCACATCATCATTAGGGCAAGGTACACAGTCATCAAGGACAGGGGGGACGAGGCATCAGGAATAAAGTTCATGAGTGTTTGTAGGAGGACTGCGAATGTTAGGAAACATGTAATACCGAAACCTACACGCCCCCCTGCTTCTGCTGGCAGGATGAAGACAAAACCAGTAACCAATGATAATAAAAGAGTCGGAATTATAATATTGAAGGCATAGAACAGATAACGACGTTCAATCGTGATTGTGTATTTGTTGTACGATTTAGAATTCTGGATGTAAGATTCAGTCTTTGTTTCAATAACAGTCCAAGCCCCATTTTCTTCATAGCTTGTTAAGTCCCAAGATGATGATGAAATTCTCAAAGTCACTTCTGATGCTAGATAGTTCCATGGAGTGTAAGTAAAACTACATATCTGCCGATCGAATGGAAAATATGTCACATCCGCTGAACAGGATGCGCGGACAACAACCCTTGGTTGCCATGAAACCCCAATTTGCTGACTTGAGGACTGAAAGGTAATGCGTACCATGTATGTAGAACTTCCCAGCTTCTCTATCGTATCTACCGCATTAAGAAGGACAATATCGGGTGTCCAGATTGAATTTGATGGCCAAAGCATACTAGTTTCCACAGAAACCTTAGTTGTCAATCCAAATATTTCAGGAATTTCATCTGTCCAGTTCATCGATAGAGCGCCAGCAAACTCGATCAGGCCATTGACGGAATCAAATTCACCAAGTGAATACAACTCCATATCTATATTAACATACATAGTTTGGTTGATATAACTGAGTGGAAGAATCGCGGTATATCCTTTTGTCTGCTGTTGATAGTCCCTGTAAAACGACGTAACTTCATCCCATGAGTCAACGCCATCAGAAAAAGGTAGACATATGATAATTGCAACTAATGTAACTTTCCAGTACATAATTATTGGTAGGTCTCGATAAGACAGATTTTCAGGCTTTGTTCTTCTGTCACGGTTAACTATATCGAATGAGACTTTAAGACGTAACGAGTTTACATACATTTCGAACATAAATTGGCCCACGACTCATCTAATAATTATCTACAGTCAAGATCGCTATTGTTATATTATTGATAGCTCAAACACAATGTCTCACTGATATGCGTGACCTTTTCTGACGCAAAGGGTCCATATAGGATAGAATCATAATTGCTCAACTACGTAGTTTCTTTATGTATTACCCAATCCAGGTCACTAATAATAAACTGATCACACACACACACACACACACACACACACACACACACACACACACACACTGCAACCTAGATTATTACTGGAAAAAAGTCAGTTACTTTGGGGGGTTCAAAGTCGCTGATCTACTCATGACGAAAGAAACATACTTGGTCCTAATGACAAAAAAATGGGCTGGTTACTAAAATTGGTGATGCTTCTCCCAAGTTTTCTAAACGACATAAAAATGTAGTATCACTAGTTAATAATTACCTGTGCCTATTTGTACTTTTGTGGATTATTACTAAATGCTGAATGAAAAATGTGTACAATTATTAATTAATAAAAGCCCAAACCCGGAAAGAAAAACACTAACACATTGCTTGAAGCTGGGAAAAAGGTGCCATCTACTTTAAGTAATAAATGCTTTAGTCAGCAATCATATTCTTGAGAAATGTTTACTTTTGAACTATTTGTAATTTATCCTGGGAAAAAGACGACAACCTTTTTGGTGGTTATAATAAAAACTTCATACACCTGATGAGCGCGAAACATCTTAACATTAAGCATCTTATATATTCATTCATTATCAATGCTGTAATACGATTTTTGTGTTTGTTTTGTCAACGACAATTTGAATCCAATTTCCACTAACCTATGACCACTTGATGCATTACTTGCGTCAGATCTCCGTCCTGTGTGACTTTTGTGCTCAGTAAATCTCTTGAAATCGCTGGAGAATCTGAACGAGAGTCGTGCTAAGCCAACTGACATAGACTTATGCGAACAGGGGATGGCGCAACTTCAATTAGCCATAAGGTTGACAAAAGACTGACAACGATATTGTGAGCATTATGTCTCAAATGTTATCTATTATGGATTATCAAATGTTATGCATTATGGATTATGTTTTAAATGTCATACACTCGGCAAATAATAATAATAATAATGATAATAATAATAAGTGTCACTATGCCGTTTTTGCCTTTTGTTCGCCTTTTTATTACTGATATACGTCACGGCCTCTATCCCCTATGAATTGTGCCCATTTTGGCAAGCAAGCCACATACTATGTGCAACGCATGGATTATTATCCACGAAAGTGAGAAACGCAGATACGTTCTTGAGGCTGTTCATTGCATCATACCTAAGCAACAGTGCTGTATCAATCTGCACTCAAGCTATAGAAGAACGCTGCGTAATTACATCCTCCAGTTTGTACTTGTATATATAATACTCAAACAGGTCATTTTAAGCGGGTTTTAATTCAAAGAGAAAATAAACTGTTTTGATTTAATCAAGAAATTTGTTAGACATGGCTTGCTTCAATTTAAATCGATATTAATACATGCTTCAATCTGAACCAGTACAAACAAAATAGGTTTTTGCTAATATCGGAAAAATACCTGGTATATTTACTGGGGATAATACTGACGAATATCTGGAAGACCTAAAATTGCTAGTTCATGACTGTGTGTGCTTACCATTACACGGAGCTGTGAATATGCATAATAATGATGTGAAAATAGTAATTCAAAATGGTGTATTTTTGTACAGGGAGGGGTCTCTCGCGTGTTTCCTAAAATTTCCTAGCTTGAAATTCGAATTTTTTCATTTACAGTCTGTTACGAGTCTATGCTCTTGAAATAAGAAACAGAAAAGTGTGAAGACAACAAACTTTGTAAACTTTAACAAATAATTTATTTCCCTAGAATACCAAGTGAAAAATTAAGAAAAAAGGAACCTACGGTTTTATGAATTAAATCCAAAAATAATCCAAGAATTAAAAAATAGAAGTCCTAGTAATAAAAAGTCCTGAATGAAACTGAGTTCGAGTCCCGATGAAATCCAAAATGAAAGGCGATGACGTCTGTTGTGGTCAGCGAAGTGCTGCAGTGTCAACAGTCTCTTGTTGAAGCACAGAAAATATTATTCCAGTTTTGAATTCAGTATAACTTCCAATAAATGTCTTCATCCAAGAATTTTGTAGGAGCACTTACGTATTTCCAGGGAAAAGAATCCCTTGAATTCAATAATTTGAATTAAAAATAAAAAAAAAATTCAACCCTAACTGGTTACAACATAATAACAACTTTTAACGTGTCAATTGTTTGGAGCCCGACTGACAAACGTCTATCAAAAACAACAGTTATACGCTAACTAAGACGCAAAACAGATTGATGAGGGTCAAAAGTTCATTCTTCTGGAAAAAATAGAAGTTTGTAACAATTGATACATGCCACTCGTCACGTAATCCAGGTATGACCTTGATTCAACTTAACAATTGTTCCTGTGAGAAAGATTAAAAAAAAAAATTAAAAAAGTTGTTTACCAAAACTGTCACTGATTTTGGAACGAGGTTAAGAACTAGATACAATGTTAGTTGTTTACGTCAATGAAATAAAAAAATCAAAAAAATCAGTCAGGTCAAATAGAACTGAACTCAATGTTACATTACAAAAGCATGTAATGGAATTTAAAAAAATTAAAACTAACAAATAAATAATTACAGTAAATATACATAACAAGCCTTAAAACAAGCAATGGCAGTGAAAGCTAAACGATTGTACTATCAAACAGCAAATTGCCGATTTGAGTCAAAATTTTATGAGAAAAATGTTTCTTTAACAATCGGGGAGACTACCGAGTCGAAGCTGGTGAAATATGAAAAATGTAAATTTAGTGATGTAAAGTCGATGTTGGTTACAGATACGTGGCACGCATCGTCTTTGAGAAGTATCTGATTTCCAGTGACCTCTGAACCTTCTAGTATGCCGTTTGGTACGCATGGGTTTCTTTTGGGGTTATCTTGATATGAACTGCATACATTAGCTTGACTATAAAACTTTACATGGAACAGCTTATAATTAGTCGCGTGCCTATAATTTCAAAAAGCACATCTTGGACGGAGAAATCTCCTTTACACTGAAAAATTGCCGTAGTATAAAACGGCAGAAAATCAGATTGACGCTAATAATATTTTTAAAGAATTTATTGAGGTCTCTAAGAATGGCGTTAATCTAAACAAATATAACTGGTATGTAAAAGAGGTAGTACACAAACTGAAATAATTGTTTTCTTTGAAAGCATCATACTGGTTTATCAAAGAAGCTCAAAAGATATTATATGCGTTTTCACAGACATATTTGAAACATACAGATAAATTTATTAACTTAGGAATAATTTTGAAACTCGAATGGAATAAACTGAGCCATGCTTATTATCAGAAAAATAAAACTTTATAAATAATATTGTGCAAGAAACAATGTAGTACCTGAAGTTGAGTAAATCACCTACTACATCTGATGCGAGCGAGGAAAGTTACAGAAATGAATTTTCTGATGATATTAGAAGTGAATACTCAAGCAGTAATGAAGATAACCAAATGCAAATCAAATGAACACATGTTCTTCGAATATAACAATGGAATTCCAACTCACCAGTCTTCAGTATATATACGAAATGTGATACAGTGACGCCGAAAGATGAGCGACACAAGCACCGGAAGAAAGTTTCAGAAGCTATTACAATAAATCAACGGAGGAAAAATTATTGAGAAAATTTACCAAAGCTTCAAGACATTTGATGTTTTTGTATACAAACTTTCAAAATCTGGTCGTACTAGAGTTGCTGTAATACTTTGTGATCTGACTTTTGAATTAGTTTGGACTGATAGTAAGTTGGAATTTACAGACAATAAAGGTCGAGTTAAACCAACTTCAGTTTCATGGATTATTAATAATCAATAGGTTGCACACAGAATGTGACTTGCTTGCAAAAGTGGGCACAAGTCATGGGTGAAAGAGGCCTTGACGTATATCAGGACTAAAAAGACAAAAATGGGCAAAATAGGCAGAATGAGACTACCTAATAATAGCAACAACAACAAAAAAAAAAAAAAAGAGAGAGCTGACTAAAAGGACACATATTGCACCAAAGGATTTTTGCATCGAGTTTAAATAAATTCAAGTGCCTATAAAGGTAGCAAAAAGATCATGAAATGTCGCAAGATCAAATCATCAAATGACACAGGTATCAACGGTCACTTGTTTATTGTATTCAAACCATCCATTCATCTAAACAAAACGAATGCTTTAAGTTTATTATATTTGTAATTTGCTTATCAAAATATGACAGAAAAGATTGATTGTATTTTAGAACACACCAGCAGCAAGGCAAATGGTAACAAATCTATGTATTATACATATAATAAAATCTCCAAAAAATGTGAAACCAAAGCATTTCACAGTCACCTCCACCACATAATTAAAGAAAAAGCGCGCGTTTTAATTAGTAATCTGTAATCCCCGCCCCAGCTTTCTTTGCTTTTGGTCAGCTTCTTCGCGACAGCACCTCGCAGCTTGAAAACAATGCCCGCCCTGGTCGACACCAAGAACAAACCTGCAAACCTGCACAGATCCAAATCAGCGCCGCGTCGGATTTAGTAGCGTCTGTAAATGTTAATAGGCATTTCATATACTATTAAGTGCAATTTTGAAGTGATATGGTAAAATCGACAATCGAGTGGCGTGGTGAACACTCAAATAACAAGATATGCATATATTGGTCTATCCAGAAGTGTTTGCAAAGGCAGAGACGATAAAACAGTGGTAGACGACTGTCGTCGAGTGGCAAAGCCACCATGAAAATAATCAACTTCAATGGCGGCGCAAGCCCGTACGAGTCATGTTGTGGTGTA
This sequence comes from Megalonaias nervosa, assembly GCA_016617855.1. Classification (NCBI taxonomy): domain Eukaryota; kingdom Metazoa; phylum Mollusca; class Bivalvia; order Unionida; family Unionidae; genus Megalonaias; species Megalonaias nervosa. The sequence continues at coordinate 10,499 of JAECUM010092967.1, forward strand.
TCCATGTATGCGACCCAATCAGTCCCAGGTCATCTTGTCAAAATCCAGGTTAACAATCTCTGTTTCCTTTGTCCGTGGAATCCTTGGTATAATTTTATCTCACATAAAATCATGTTGGATGTGCTCAACTGATTTTGCCATAGCCACTAATTCTAGAATGGTTACATGCGATGCCCTTTGCGATATTGTACTGGGTAGCTGGAGACTTATGTCCGAGGGTATTCTGCTAGTTTTACCGGGTATTTGAGGACTCTTTCTTTTTTATTTATTTACGAGACCGAATGCGGCCAGCATCAGCTCTTTTCAAAGACATCCATAATGCGGTTCCGACTGCGGTTATAACGTTTTGTACAATTTTTCATCGATTTCCAAGAATCTTCACTTGAGAGAAAATAACGGGACGGATCGTGCACTAGTAATTCTATTCGGTCTTTGTCATTTGCAACCTTAGCCAGGTACGAATAATACAGAAACTCTTTCTTTACTTCGATCCATCTTCAAAGACACGTCCATGTCAAACGCGGGATCGGACACTGCTTCAAATTTGTGCCATTGTTTATACATGATCTGTTTCGTCCGATACCTCTTCACAACTAGCGTTTAGGATTAGTCCGTAACTGTAATTCGCTTCCTATTACTTCATTGGAAAACATTGTGTCAGATAAACGTTGCTGAGCAGATTCATTAATAATTATACTAACCGGTGATGGCATTGTTGCTGTTGATTGAAATGTACATTTTTGTGGAAGCGTAACTGCCTTCGGTGGTCCCCGATTCACTAATCGTCCTAGGTGATCACGAATCGATTGAACCGCCTGCAATCCCAGATTTTTCAACCGATCCGCATCAACATTGTTGATGCTATCAACGACCTCGATTTGGAACTTGTTTAACCATTTGTGTAGAGTGCGAAGACAAGACCGTGAACACCTTTAGTGCACTTGTAAACAATCCTTGGACAATATCACCAAGGTCAGTTCCGTAATATATCATATAAACGTGTTTTCGCGCGTTAACAAGACGCACTGGTATTATACATCCTTTTAAGGTTTTCATTTTATTAAATATCAGGGCGATCTCCGATGTACTGTCATATTGTCAATTTTTCCCCGCTATATCTACCAAGTGCCTATCCTGATTCACAAAGGTAAAACAATCACGCGTCAACTAAGCATTGTGCTGTGAAAGATACACAGAGAGTAATCGATAACAAATCCCTGGGTTCTACAGTTGGGGAAAACCCAAATAGTATGCAACCCGCTTTCGTAACTACCAGTAAACGCGTCATTAGGTAACTTAATATGGGATCCATACCCTCGATATAAACGGGTTTGAGGACACTCATACAACTCCGCATTAACTATTTCGCAGATGTCCTTGAACGTATTTATGCATTTTCACAGCTAACATGGCTGTTACATGTTGATCCAAGTAAAGAATTTCTCTATACCGTTGCTGCGTTGGTAGCGAAACATAAGGTACTTGTTCGTATTGGACATATTAACATTTATCGCGATCAAACTATTGTGGAACTATTTAATCGTACACTTGCATTACGATTATTCGGACTTGAGTAAGCGCATGCTATGCTAATGAGGTCTCGGATCGCGGAATTATCTCACCGGTGGTAACACGACTTCCATCAGTCATTCAAGCACTAAATAATGAAATCATACTAACAATTGTGTTTAAAGCGTTACCGACACAATTATACATAAATCAGTTGCACAACCGCTCGTATTAGACTCACTTGGAAACAATTTGCTGCGATATATGTATGCGCCTGGAAGTTAGAACGTGGGCAACGTCTGGTATGATCCATCGATATATTTTACAATCCAAGAGGGGATTGATTTTTCTGGAAATCAACAGGTTATCATCTAGCGACCGCCAGCGAACAAGCAGCAAAGTATCCACCGAATAGACCATTTGTGCGAGAAGAATTGCAAGTCGTTGCCGCGGATACAGAAGTATCACCAGATTATACTGTAATGATCTAGTGCATGAAGCGTAAGTTGATTTACACTCGCATGGTGTCTTTAAGTAAGTGATGATGTGGCACGGTGTCAAGCGGTGACAAACTCACCTGGTGCAACTAAACCCACCTCTGGTTAAATCAGATTGGCTGTGAGTGCGAATTCAAGTCGCTTAAGCAAACATTTCGCACACATGTGTTTGAGATCCTTGGCGACAACTACCGGGCAACACCATTCGTCTTCTTGATGTTTTAGCCGGACTCAGAACTTTCAGTTTCATCGGTGGAGCCTACATTGATTAGATACATTTTAGGAAACCGTCCCCCATACTCTTTGATTGGCATTCATCCTTGAACTTACCAACAACCTATGTTTTGTATAACTAAACTGCAAATAATGTCCGACGCCATATCCGCATAGACATCGTCACTGGTGATATGCATAAGACGTGAATGGGTGTCAGTATAAAGCATCTTGACACGATTCTGGTATATGGTTTGATCTTGTTACAGTTAAACTCGTACATGAGCAGCTTTAATAAATTCAATACGGATGCACTCATATAGATGGCTTTGCCAACTTCAGCTCAGCTTTCTTGCTGTGAACAGCTCTCAAAGATTTGCTTCTTTGAAAAGCCGAAACAGCAACAAGCCTGTGAAGAGGAAATTTGTCTTCTTTACTATAATGGACAAGGTCGACTCGAGTTCGCTTTCGCAACACGGCATTGCTTATGAGTTTAAAGAACACTTTCTCAAACACATTTGTGGCAACTGTACGCAGACTCGTGTTCATTTTGATATACGATGCTATCCAAGCATGCTGGTTAAACTGGAGCACTCAGTATATTCGGGACACACACATACCGGCTCGAAGACGATGATGCAGGGTTCTCATATGTATAACATATTTAACCACTGGTGCATAGATTGGGAACCAGTTTAACGTATTCTCTATTGGGCGATCCAACTACTCATTGATTTGGCCCTGATACTGACATCCACAACTTGGGTACAGTCATTGCTTCTTGTGCTAGTTGGCAGTCGTTGTGGAGGTAGTGAAGCTCACCCGGGTACTCTAGGTCAATTTCATAAAAGTTCCCGATGTCAATGTTACAATCACACTCACTCATCTGTTTTTGTATATCCACATTTATGGAATCAATGCAATGAAATCTGCATTATTATTGGCGTAAGAAACATCATATAACAGTTTGGTAGAGCCATAACCATCGACATTTGGAATTTTAGCTCTAGCGTAGCAGTGACTCGTCATTGATATACCGCTATGAATACCACGTTCAATAAACATATGCTGACAAATAGTGAGCAGTTCCATCTCCATCTCGGTTTTTGTCAGAGGCATATCTCAGGCCATTCCTGGAGACGAAAAGTATGGCTATATCACGAAAATACCTCAAAAACATCCGCGAGGAATTACCACATCTGATAGTAAATACAGATCATGATAAATCCTCTCAAATATTAACTGAACATAAAAACCTGATTCCACTTCAGATATTAGGATAGGAATACATAAGTCTGTTTATCACCACATTTATAGAACAAATAGAACTAAAACACAATAACAGACCCACGATGAGGATCATTTTCCCATCAAATTCTTTCCAGAACGTTCTAAGTTGTAAACAAGGTCAGGTCTCGTACTAAATATTTAGTATGGAATATGTGAAACATCAGGTAAACCAGTTTTTTTCCCAATGACAATGAACTCAGATTCAATAAAAAAATTACCTTCAGGTAATAATGTTAGAAAAAAAAAAACAAACCAAAAAACCAAAAATAAAAACAAACACTAAGCATTAGTTAGGTAAGCCCAAACTCCTATCACCAGTTAATGATAAAGGTAAATTACACAACACAAATGAAATATACATAACACATCCTTTCACAGAGCAAAACAAAGATTTATACAGCAAAGGTTTCTTTTACATAATGATCAAAGAGACAGATGACAATATAATAATTAAAATTATATAGGAAGGTATATTATGAATGTCAGAAGATATACATAAAATAAAGCGCGCGCGCGCGCGCGTGTGTGTGATTTTGGATATTTAACGTAGCTTTAACAATTTTTACAATTTTTCAGTCATATCACTACGATGTCTGCAGTGTGGCAGTTTATAGTGATGTCTAGCAATGGGGCATCATGCCGCAGACATGTAGCATGATGTCCCACCCAGTCACATTATCCTGACACCAGGCCGACCAGTCCTATCACTAACCTCTTAATTCTGAGCGCCAAGCGAGGCAGCTGTAAGTACCATTTTTATAAGTCTTTGTTATGATTCGGCCTAGGATCGAACCCACGATCTCCCGCATCCGAGGCGGACGCTCTAACCACTAGGCCACCGAAGCGGTCTCAAAATAAAGCAATATAGTACTTTTACACATGTGAAAATGCATCTGCTATCACATTATCTGATGTCAATATTGTATTAATGCAACATCAAACTCCACCCTAACAATCCCTGAGTTTTAGTTTTAATTCGCTAATAAAAAATATGGGGGGTTGTGATCACTGAATAAAATAACGGAGAAGGAGCTGAACTAATATACACTTCAAAGTGTTGTGCAGACAATATCAATATCAAAGCTAATTATTCCTTTTCGACTATGGAGTTTGTTTTTGGTGCTTACTTATTTTTTTTGTAGGAGAATGGCACACTGGATGATCTGCACCATTATTGTCTTTCGAATGAATACTCCACCAACTCCTACAACATTTTAAATGATTGACTGGAATTTTGACCTGAAAGAACTGGTTCTCTCTTAGGTATGGCTTTTAATTTATCGAAAGTATTCTGATATTTTCCAGACCAATGAAACTTACATCTCTTACTCAACAAATTGGTCAGGGGTTCAGCAATTATGGAAATATCGGAGCAAAAGTTCTGATAGTATCCAGCCATACCCATAAATTGCATCATTATATATGTACAGGGAATTCAGCGATAGTCTTGACCTTAACATCTATAGTTTTGATGATTACGTTCGTCCATCGGTGTCGACGAGGACCATTTAATGTCATCGAATTCACTGGGGGTGGATCCGGAGATGGCTGATCAGTCCAATCTGGGTCCGGAAGCGTCTATTTCAGTGGAGACATGGATGTACAGGTTGCTGACTGAGAGTTGCGGAACTGGTGTTCCTGGATTTGCGCAGAGCACGTTTTTCAGATGCGTCCACCAGTCTTTTCTGTTCAAAGGCTGCCGCACCGGCATTGACTTGACTGCGCCAAGCAGATCGATCACAGCGTCACTCTCCAAGCTGTCAGGGTCAATGCCAAAGTTCTTCAGCGAGGCCATGAGGGTGTCCCTGTACCTCTTCTTTTGACCACCGTGAGATCTCTTGCCTTGCTGTCGCTCTCCATAGAACACCTTCTTGGGTAGGCGTTCTTCCGGCATGCGGACAACATGGCCAGCCCATCGGAGTTGTGCCTTGCACAGCATGGTGTGGATGTTTGTCATGCAGGCCTGAGTGAATACCTCTATGTTCGTTACCTTGTCCTGCCATCTTATCTTCAGCAGTTTTCTCAGGGAGCTCAGGTGGAAGTGGTTCAGTTTTTTAACATGGCGGCTATACACAGTCCAGGTCTCGCAAGCATAGAGGGTGGGGAGAACAACCGCTGCGTAGACTTTGAGTTTGGTGGCAAGCTTGATGCCTCTCCTATCCCAGACATTTGAGCAGAGTCTGCCAAATGCTACGCTGGCTTTGGCAATCCTGGTGTTGACCTCATCGTCTATGTGGACTGCTTGTAAGAGGGTACTACCGAGGTATGTGAACCTGTCCAAATTTTTGAGCTTTTGGCCATTGACAGTGATTTATAGTTCCAGGCAATCTATTCCAGGAGCTGGCTGATGCAGAACCTCGGTCTTGCTGGTGGAGATGGTGAATCCGAAGTTGGTGCACGCTGTGGAAAAGAGGTTCATGCTCTGTTGCATGCCTGCCTCCGTGCTGTCGTTGAGGGCACAGTCATCTGCAAACAGGAAGTCGCGAATGTCCTCAACTTGAACTTTGGTTTTGGCTTGAAGACTCCTCAGGTTGAACAACTTCCCATCCGGACGGTATCGGAGACCGACTCCCACATCGCTGTTCCTGAAAGCATCCATGAGCATGGCGGAGAACATGAGGCTGAAGAGAGTGGGAGCTAAGACGCATCCTTGTTTCACACCATTCGTAACGCCTATAGTTTTAATTTGACCGTGTAACACAAAATGTCCAAAATGTGTAACACAAGCACGGAAAAATTCACTTTTACCTAAATTAATTATCAAATTTGCATCATTCATTAGGTCAAATAATTTCTTTGCATGGTTTATAAGCGATCTTTCAGGGTATCGAGTGGATGATGACGTCATCGATGCAAGCGTCACAATTATTTAAACCAAATGTTGTCATGTTTATTAAATGCTGGAGCGTTGAAGGTGAACTTTTCATACCAAACGGCATCACTCTATGTTGATAATGTTCAACTGGAGTAACAAATGCCGAAATTTCCTTTACTCTTTCTGTGAGTGAAAATTTGGCTAGAATCCTTTCAACACGTCAAACGTGGTAACATACTTTGCATTTCCAATTTTGTCAATGCAGTCATCCATTCTTGGCAATGGAAATGAATCTGTTTTTGAGGACACTGTTCACTTTTCTATAGTCATTACTCATACGGAAACTATTATCTGGTTTCTATACAAGAATATACGGTGAATTACGGTTACGTTTACTCGGTTGTATGAAAACATTCTTCCTGTTTGAGAGGACTCATCCTGTAAGAATGTTGTCTCACAACTGTAGAATCTATAATTTCAACGTCATTATGGATTCTATTTTCGTGTTGGAACATGGAAACAAGTGCTCTTGTTAACTTAATGACTGTTTTAGTTCACTCTTTTCGAGTGGCTGTGGAAGTGAAAGTTTCTGGTCCACATTTTTCAATATTTCTGAACTCTGAAGATAGGTTAAACCAAAGTCACTACAGTCGCATTGCACGCCAACATTTAAATCGTCATTGTGTGTGACAGGTACAACTAAACTGACTGAATGATTAACAGTGCTCTTTCAACATATTCTTTTAACAAATTTATATGGCAAAGTTGTTTCTGGTTCCTCCTCCCAGGAATGTAATGATATAATTAAAGTCACTAACTTTCTTTTCAGTTGTGTAAGGATCATAATACTTTGCCTGAAGAGGATATATTTTTAGGTGTGGGCAAGACAGTCAGACAATTATCACCAGGCTGAAAACTCCCTTCATTTGTATTTCTGTCATGCCTTAATTTCATGTTTGACAGAGTAGACTGAAGATTAGTTGTTGCTACTTCAAAAGTCTTTGACAATTTACATTTTAAATCAGAGACATAGTCAAGTAGATAAATTTCTTAATCTTCGGTTGAAAGAATATTCTCTTTTAATAATTCCGTAGGTCCCCGGACAGCATATCCAAAAACTAGTTCAAAATAACTAAACCCTAATGATTCTTGAACTGATTCCCAAACAAGACTAAATGAACACCCTCATCCCAATATTTTTGGTTTCAAAGCAATATGATCGAATCATATTCTTCAACGTTTGCTGAAATCTGTCCAAAGACAAGAATTTTGGGGTGATATGCAGAAGATTTAAACTGTTGGACGCCTAGTTCGTCATTAACTTGCTGGAAAATTATAGACATTAAATTTGACCCTTGATCAAGTTGAACAGATTTGGGATTCCAAGAAGTGTAAAAATTTATCACAGATTTTACTATGGTTTAACTTGTAATACTCATGAAAGGAATAACCTCTGGAAATCTTGTAGACGCACACATTATGGTCAACATGTATTGGTTGTCTGACTTGGTCTTACGAAAGGGATTTACAGAGTCTCCTCTTATTCTGCTTAAATGGTTCGTCAAATACAGCAATAAGTCGCGGATGCGCCTTAAGTATCAGTTGTTTAGGTTTTCCTACCATTTGACAAGAGTGACAAGATTTATAGTATTTAAAAACATCACTTTTAATTTTAGGCCAATCAAAATAATTCAAGATCTTGCGAACAGTCGTAATGACCCATAAATGATCAACCAAGGGAGTTTAATGGGCTTGATTAAGAATTTCCTTTTAATGAGTTAGGAGCAACCATTTAATAGCTCACTGACCACTAACCACCAGCGGTCTCCATTTTCTCAAAAGGAACCCATTCTTCACAAAATAACAAACTGGTACCTGTGTGGCTTCAGTTTCGCTAATAGCCCTATGAAACAAACAGGAGATCTGAGGATTTTATATCCTGTTCCACAAGAAGTGATTTTCTTTTGTCACCCTGATTAGAATAAAGAGAATGAGTATTAAAAAGCAAAGCAGCTGATAATAAAAGACTCTGAGAAGCTCCTGTGTCCTTTATTATTTTAATAGGGATATGATTAACAGGATCATTAATAAGCGATACACAACCTTTTGACATAAATGGTTCATAATTTTCAATAATTTAATCAGACTGGGGTTTGTTTGACCCGACAAATGTATTGCTTGCAATACATGATCGTGACCTTGACCTCTTTGAAATAAGAGCATTTGGATTAGCCCTATCTTGATTCTGTTGCTCAGTTTTCAATCTGTAGCAATTAGGAATAGCTTGCCCTTTCTTCTTGCAGTGGATGGACTTAGAAGATGTGGATTTCTGATCCTTCTTATCAGAAACTCGATTCCAATAAGTTGTGCCAGTTTTCGATTTGGAACGCTTTTATGAGACTAAAATGGCTTTTCTCCAATTAACTACTGACAAAAGAAACTTTGTAAGTCAAGGAATAATCGTCAGCCGTACAAGCAGCATTTTCTAAAGTTTCGACCTTTTGCTAATCAAAATAGGTCTTAACGTCACTGTGGACGCAGTTTTTGAACACCTCAACTAATATGAGTTGTCTAAGATTATTGTAGTCTTGACCAACCTTCTTGTCTGAACCCACCTATCAGATAATTGCTCTTATTCTCTTGCAAAATCGCCTTGGGCCTGTCCAGTATGTTTCTTATAGTCCCTAAACCTCTGTAGATATGTTTCAGGTACCAAATCATAACCCTTCAAGTTATATTCCTTAACCATCTCATAATCAGCGCCTTGCTGTACTGACAGTGAAGTATAGACGTCACGATCTTTGCCAATAAGTAAACTTTGTAATAATAGAGCCCAATCCTCTCTTGGCCGTTTCAAATTTTCAGCAATTGTTTAAAAATGAGGAAAATATTTATCTACTTCTTTTTCCTTAAAAGGGGGTACTAACTTAATACTTTAGATAACAGAACTTGTATGTAATGGGGTGGTGGTATATTCCACTTGCCAGCTTTAATTCTTTTAATCTAAATTGAAATTCTCTTTCTTACTTTTCTCTCTCTCTCTCTCTCTCTCTCTCTCTCTCTCTCTCTCTCTCTCTCTCTCTCTCTGTATTTCCTCTATTCTTTTGCTCTTTTCATTTGCATTAGCATATCTTCTCTTTCACCCATTCTCTTTCTTCTTTCTGCAACTGCATTTCTCCTTCCTGTTTCTGTGGCTGCATTTGTCTCACTCCCACCTCTTTCTCCAACTGCATTGCGTCTCTCTTTATTCTTTAGTCAAATGTAATTCTCTTTCTTCTTTTTGTAGCTTCTTTTATCTCTCTCTCTTTCCTCTTTATGCAACAGCAATTCTTTCTTCTTTCTTTAGCTGCATTTGTCTCTGTCTCCTCTTTCTCCAGTTGCATTTTTCTTTCTTCTTTCTTTTTCTGAAGCTGAAACTTTCTTAACTCTATTTCTCATATTGTGTTTTAATTTCAATTCCATTATTTTTATGTCATCGTCAGGTAGTCTGAATAAAGAATTCCTATCTTATTATTAAAGCACTTTTATCCGAAAAATTCTTTTCCACCAAATACTGGACCACATATTTTTTATTTCATGCTTTATGAAAGAAGCTTTCACCTTAAAGAAGTGATATTGTCTGGCAAGCTGGAGTAATTCATCCTTTTTTGAGGACTAACCTTTCCTGGGTAGGATTTAAAATACAGTTCTCCACTTTAGATGACATTGTGAAAGCTTGTTGGTTTCGCTATTGATTGCTCAAATATGTAAAATAATAACTGGGACTTAGAAAAGTCTGAAACAAGTTAATTTTAATTTAAAAACCAAATTGTCTGAAATATTTCGGTGAAATCTGTATCCCAGACAAGCTCTGAATTTTCTATTACGACTCGATGGTCTTAAACTAAGTAATAGAAAAGAGCGAAACCCCACCCCACCCCCCAAAAACAAACATTTTGTAAAATTCAACAAATAATTTATTTACCCAGAACACAAAGTGAAAAATTTAAAAGAACTCAGAGCAATGCGAATTAAATCTCAAATAATCCAAAAAGTTCTGTCAAAATTCCTAATGAATAAAGTTCTAATTAAATTACAATGATGTTCGAAATAAGATCCAGTACTGAAGACGATGATGTGCCTGTAGTCTTGAATGTACTAATGTACCTTTGACCTGAGGTATGATGATGTGCTAAATGTCTATTCATAATTCACAACAAAATAATCAGAGATGTCCTTGTCTGAATTCACTTTAATTCCAAATTAATGTTTCTGTCCAAGAATATTATTTAAGAGCACTTTGTATTTCCATTAAATATATGATTTGAATAAATAAATTCCACCCACATGAAATAATGAACACAACAATAAGACTGATATCTGCTTCAGATGTTATTGCAGGAATTAATAATGTTTGGAGTAAACAAGATTATATTAAAAAAAACTATGACACAAAAGAAGAGTCAGAATGTAGGACAAAAGTTCATTTCAAGAACAATCTAAGTTATAACTAAACAAGGTATGTTACTAAAATTATAATAACAAACATGGTAAACATAATGTCCTTGACTGGGACTAAGATAATGATCTTAATATTTAACCCACACTCTTATAAAAAAAAATTATTAGCTATGTATTATTGTTTACCAATATAAAAACAGCATCAGTGTCTCTAGTCAGGGACAACATGAATTTGATTTTGGGCAAGGTCAAGTCCAAATTACAATTATCCATAGCTTATCACGAATTTAGTAAAGTAACAAACAATGCGAATTAAATATACATAATATTAGAAGGTTCTAGAAATGAACTTTTGACCCTCATCCTGGTTATATTTTTGTGTCTTAGTCTTTTATGTAATGTTGTTTACTTGAGAAATGATTCATTCTTGCCTTCACATCTTGAAGCAGAATCAGTTTATTGTTGAGTTTTTCATTTGGGTTGAATTATTTTTCAAATTATTATTCACTGGAAATGGAAAAGTGCTCATCAGTAATATTCCTGGACAGAAACATTAAGTTGGAATGATAGTGAATTCAGACAAGAACATTTTTGGATTATAATATTGTGATACATCAAAAGACTCTTAGCACATCGCCACAATCTGGCTATTGGCACATTACCACTTTCGAGATCACAGGGACATCAACACATTCAGTATTGGAATTTAATTTTAATACTGCTAGAATTCAGTTGGAACTTTATACATTTGGACTTGTTATAAAACTTTTAGGACTATTTTGGATTTAATTCACAATACTCTAAATTCATTTTAAATTTTCACTTTGTATTCTAGGGAAATAAATTATTTGTTGAATTTTACAAAACTTGTTGGTTTTCGCTCTTTTCTGATACTTAGTTTAAAACGATAGATTGATGAACCTGACACTGCTGGATTTAACGACCCAAAAAATAAAATCAAGGAATGAGGTTATTAACAAATGATGGATTGGTTGCACTTGGACATGTGATTGCACGACACGTATCTTTGGAATAGCGTGGATGTACGTCCAAGACTGAAATAAAGCGGAATAAAGTTTCGTATGATGACTTATGCTAACAAGTACAAAAATAACATCGAAGAAACCAGACTACCCCTTTCCAGTTCGAACACTTAAACGTGTCCAAGATAAAAGTGTCCAGCGGTACTAGACCTTTATATGAACCTAACATTTCCCATAAAAACGACTTGAGACCTTACGTGAGCCTATTTGAAGCCACATTACAATTGGAGTCCAATATTACGCATGGCATTTATGGGGATTTTATTTTACTCCATAGCAAGGCAGATACGAGTGAAACATAAAATACGAAACCAAGGACATAGATCAGGATGATGTATACCGTCCACAACAGGATCTACATCAGTCATAGACCCTATCTCAATGTGGAGCATAATGAAACATTAGTGATGTCACACTAGCAAGAACAAGAGCAGCATAAAGTCTCCTGTTTTACTCATGTTTTGGTCGCCACGTGGCTGAAAGAATTACACTCCTGTACAGAGAATATTGTTATGGTAGTCAGATTGATCACCCTAGGCAACAAAAAAAACGACCAATGTTAAATGAGTCAAAGAGAAACGTTGGAATATTATCTGTCTAAAGCATGGACTCTAATACTACGAAGAGAAAATCTTGAAAGAGTGATGTAAAAAATTGATACCATTTGATATATTGAATGACTCCCAAGGATCACACTGGGTGGCGGTCTACTATAACAATGGCCACAGCGTGCAATATTGTCATTCCAATGTATCACTCCTTCCTGCGGAACCCGTCCCGAGACATGCAGCTACAAAAATGAGTGTCAAATTAGCTCCAAAACTAAACAAAAAACAGCGGTTCTTACGATTAAATCCAACGGCCCTTTTCAGGGCGACACAGATCTCTCCAAAGCAGAGACAGCACTCAATATATTGCCCGAACTGTTTTTGTTTGTGTGTTTGTATCATTGGTCTACGTTTTTACTTTTACAGCTCCAATTACCTTCCCATCTGTCCTATCTTAGTATTTCAGTATAAATGGGTGATGGTATAATTTTATGAATGTGCGAGTACTAATGCCATTTTCCTATTCAACTCACTTATAGGGATTACATGGGTGGTTGGGATTTTTGAGAGTCTTGTTTCTAAGCCGACTGCATGGAATTATAGGGTATTAGGTGACCAGAACTTATTTTTGTTTATAATGGGTATGGCTTCTATTCCATCCTTTATTTTACATCCTTTCTCTTGTCTTTGAGTAGGTGTAAATGTTGGTGACTGGGTATAAAATGCTGATAAGTAGGCACAGATATTAGTCAGTACAGGTCGATAATGGTCAATAGGTGCTGGTTAATAAATGCTAAAGTTAATTTTATCTTGTGCCCAGAGTGCCATACTAATGGTAATTCCTTTTTGAGCCCAGAATGCCATACTAGTTTTAAGTTCCTCTATTGTCCAGAGTGTCAATTTCCCCTGTTACATTTTTCTTTTGCTCATAGTTTCAGTTTTGTTCCCATATCACCATACAGTGCTAGAAGTATGCATATATTATCAATGTATTACATATCTTATCCATAGTATGATTTTATTGCAACAAATATTGTTTTAAACAAAATATATAAAGGTGAACTAGAAATCTGTGTATAATTTAAGTTTACTGTGATCTATGATATTTACATTTAGGGTTTATCTGTGATTGAGTTTTTGTATATGTTTATATCTTTGTTCAGGTAGTTGCTGGATTTAATGTTGAAAAAGTGTCCTGTCATGCGAATGCCGGATGTGACTGCTAGTAGTGCTCATGTGTTTTATAATATAATATACTATTGGGATGGAGCACACATCATATGGATTTAAATTTATACAAAATAACTAATAATGGCAAATTCAACTGATCTCCGTTCCTTTCCATTGCAACCAACATCCCTTAAACTACTTTCTATTGAAGTTTTTATCTTTCATGTATAGTCTATACTTAGTCTTTCGTGTTAAGGTATTGATTCTTTTTTACCTACGGCGTAATTTTGAATGCAGAGGAACTTATAAATTCTTGTCAGCATTCTTTCCTATCCTATCTGGAATTAAATTACTTTGATGGAAATGAAATGAACTTTAATCAGCTACTTATTAAATTTGCAAATAAATACATATATTATTAACACTAGAATGCAGTTACACTGAAAGAGTTCCAGTAATGCGGCTGCGTCCATGAGTCAATTGCACCAAGATTGCAAACCACGCGTTCATTCTCAGGTAACAGTATAGGATTCCTCAATCCAATCCATAACGCGTCAAGGGTTAAAATAAATATTTAAAGTGGTTCCTGGTAACATGGAGTAAATAACAAATGCTGGTGTAGGAATAATAACTCTCTGCAATTAGTGCTTACCAGCCGTAAATTTTTGTCCATGCTTACCAACCGTAAATTATAGTCCGATGAAAACAAATGAAGTATTCAACGTTTTAAATTACAGTTTAATGGTTACATGTACTTGCCTAGTGTATATACAGCCGATCATGATCTGACGCTTTGATAGGCGAAAGAAACACCCTAAATGACTCAGTTATCTTGCCTATGTAGATCACGTGTCCCGCAACAGGCTTCGACAGCTCGTCTAAAATCTTTCTACAAATTGGTCAACGCAGATGGTATATTTAAAGATAGAAGCAATTCTGCCGAAGGCAAACAGTCTAGACAATTTTAAAAGCGTTTGTTTCGACTTCAGATTATTTGAAACAATGTATGTACAGGCATTTACACAACAATGAACTGTTCTTATTGCGATATAGATTCGGTTGAAGCAGAGTCGAATAAATATTTTTTCAACGGTGAAAAGATACACATTGTACGTAAATGCTATTTCAATAACCAGTGAAGAAGCGCCTTTTGTTGCATAAAACAAACGTTTCATATTTCTATACCGACAATTTCGCCAGTGACAAATAATACAATACTTTTGATGATGTCGACTATCTCAACAATGTTGACCTGGTTGATTCTCAACGCACATGCGGGTGGTGTTAACTCCTACAGTTACACGACTGCACAGACTTATTTAGATGAAATCTCTGTTATTTACGGTACCGATCCAGATTCCACTGATGTCACATTTTCTCGGCCCATACTTGATCAGACCGACACCCTGATTGTTAGTCTCAAAATGCGCATCTTTTCGCTGAATGGGTTTGATGACGTGACTGGACAAATTGAAATAGCTGGCAGCCTAGAAATGACGTGGATAGATGAAGTTTTGGACAGAGATTTGTTTCAAAATAACACGAATATAAAAGATTCCATCGTTCTCCCATACTCGAGTATCTGGACACCTACAATAGTGCTTGTAAATGATGTAAACGGTATAGAGAAGATAGGCAGTTCAGCTTATCGTCCGCGGTATACATTCTCAACTAATCTTGTAGAGTGGAAAGTGAGAGTTATATTGAAAGGGTCGTGTGCACCTGATGTGACGTATTATCCCTTTGATCAGCAAACATGTTCGTACATTTTCACGTCTTGGTATTATGACAACACGCAGATAAGCTTGGTGATGGCCAAAGACACTTGGGACACTGGTCTCTATGAGAATAATAGTGTATGGTCACTTAAAGAAACCAAAACAGAAAGTTTTACTTCGAATGGTTATGAATACGCAAACTTCACCATCGTCATACAAAGACAATATATGTATTTCGTATTCAATATTGTACTCCCGATACTTCTACTTTCTGCAGTGAATGGTTTCGTATTTCTTCTTCCGGTAGAATCGGATGAGCGAGTCGGGTTCTCCATTATGTGTTTCCTGTCGATTGTTGTTCTCCTTCAGACCACAATGCAGTTTCTACCAGAGTCATCAATCCAGATGTCACTGTTGTGTTACTATCTTGTCCTTATGATGGTGACCAGTGCGATCCTCGTCATCATCAACATACTCATGATGAGGGTCTACCTAAAATCATCAGACAACAAAGTTCCCAAAGTCTTGCAGACATTTGTATCAATATTAACATGCATCATCTGCAAAAAATGTAGCAAGAAAGTCAATGCTCAGGATGAAGACAAATCAAAAGATGGAGGTGCAGACGTCAGCGGTACAGAAGTTAAATGGCCAGCGGTTGCGAAGGTGTTAGATGTCTTTCTTTTCTTAGCATTTCTTGGCGGTCAGGCTGCTTTAACGTTCTTTTTTCTGTTACCACTTGGACTGCGAGCCTAAGGCAGGCTAACTTACTAAGTAATATATATATATATATATATATATATATATATATATATATATATATATATATATATATATATATATATATATACGTTTTACTAAAGAAAAACGCTTGGGACAACTTAAGTTGCTTCATTAGCGTAAGTGAGCAATTTTAAATCAAATAACTTAAATTTTGTTCAACTTAGTTTAGAATTTCACCTATTACAGACAATATACAATAAACAATACTGTTGCTGTGAAATGCATTTATATACGTAACCATTATTATGATAACTATGCTTCAATATGTTTGAAAACTATGCAGAACTGTTTATTTCTGACCCTAAACTTAATTTATCCATATGTTAAATTCTGTCTAAATTCATTTAGTTGCTTTCAATGACACTTTCTAAAAATGAACAAGTACGTATCTATGATTTAATATTTTTCAAAGCTACTTGTTTGACTCACTCCTCGTCATTCTGATTGCACACCCAAGATCTCTCTCTCTCTCTCTCTCTCTCTCTCTCTCTCTCTCTCTCTCTCTCTCTCCACTTGCCCCTGCTGATTGCAGACTGGTGCAAATGACAGATATATTGGAACTGAGAAACAATTTACACATATTTACACTTTTATCTCTACGCTGTTAAAATAGCGTGAATAATGTGATCTTTCTTGTCTGGGCGTGTAAATTTGCACTTTTTAATATAATCATGGATGGTCTGTACATGTATGTATTGATTATAGAACATATATCCTTCCCGCGGGGACGGAGCCTTAGGGATGGAAACAAATTTTGCATCCTTATAATTGTGTATAAAATGTGTGTTAATTTCGGGAGTTTAGCTTTCGTTCAACACCCCTCAAGACAAAGCCATGAAGCCTTGGAACACGATTGATTCTGGTCTGTAAATGTACAAATGGCTTTAAAATGCTGGTCAATCCTCAAGGTAGCCTCTGTGTCATAACAGTCGAGATTCCCAATGTATGACTTCATATATTATATCTCAATACATGTACCGAAAGTGAGGAGGTAATATGTATGAAGTAAACAATAATTAAAAAAAAAAAATATTTCCACCGCAAAAGAGAATTGCTTAGTTTGTTTACAAGGATCGGAAGTCTGTCTGTTCTAAACTTAAACTAAATAAAAAACAATTTTTTTTTCCATTTTAACGTATTCATGTATTGATCGAAATTTGGTAAGGATCCCAACCGTTACAGCCATGAATAAATGAATTCCGAGGTGAAACTGACACTGGCCCCTGGGTGTACACACACACACACACACACACACACACACACACACACACACACACACATCTTTCTCAAGGTACACAAATTCCAGGGGGTGAGTCAAAATAGGTAGCATACTGATGCATTGTATAATACTCTCTGGTTCGTTTTTGTTTTACGAAGTGTGTGTGCTTGTGTGTGCAAATGTGTGTGTGTGTGTGTGTGTGTGTGTGTGTGTGTGTGAGAGAGAGAGAGAGAGAGAGAGAGAGAGAGAGAGAGAGAGAGTTGAATTTTATAAATAAAATGTCTGTGTGCATATGATGTTTTATTATTATTTCTGTACCGACTTTTGCAGTAACCCATCCATGTGTCAGCATCATTACACTTATAATACGTGGACGGTTTACTGACCATTGATAAAACCTTTGACCGCTCCAAGCCAGTAAGTGTTAAGTCAACATTTAATTGGTTAACTTTGACCAGTTGCCTGGTTTCAACAGAGTTTTGGAAGAAAATGATTCATTGCTCTGAGAGTTTTCAGTTTAACTCAGCCATTCTTAATCAAGATTCCTGTTCAAAGATTCAGGTCAGCAACAGTAGGCTACATCAAAAGCTGTCCATTTAAATTCTACAACTCAATATTTGGAATATTTTATCTCTTTTTGTAAATTTAGATAATTTAGTGTGTAACTTCCACATTATTCAATTTCAGTCACCTCATTAATTATAAATTAAACCGCAGCATATTAGTTATTAATCACGTTGTCAGTCGATTTGGCAGTGTGCCCGTTCGTGAGCAATTTGATTTCCGCACTACTTCTTTACTAGGATTCCATTCCAATTCTGTCTACAGATTTACGTTATTGTGATTCCATCCCAATTCTGTATACAGATTTACCTTACTGAGATTCCATCCCAATTCTGTATGCAGATTTACTTTACTGGGATTAAATCCCAATTCTGTATGCAGATTTACTTTACTGGGATTCCATCCCAATTCTGTATGCAGATTTACTTTACTGGGATTCCATCCCAATTCTGTATGCAGATTTACTTTACTGGGATTCCATCCCAATTTTGTATACAGATTTATACTGATGAGATCAAGTTAGAATCGCAGCATTAAGAAAGGTATGGCTCCTGATCGCCAATTCTCCTAAATTTGGATTCTGCAGAAATAACTTGACGAAGGATTGTTGGTCTTCAGTCAAATATGGTAATGTACCATTTATACTGTGTTACGTGTAGGCTTGTACAAAAATAACGAAAGAAAAGAGTGAAGCCAACAAGCTTTGTATATTTTAACAAAATAATTTATTTCCCTAGAAAACAAGGTAAAAATTGGAAATAGGACTTACGGTTTGTGAATATAATCCAAAATTTAATCCTAAGATTGAAAAATACAAGTCCTATCTCTAAACAGTTCTAATAGAATACGGGTTCGAATCTCGATGGAATTCCAATATGGAGGCGATGACGTCAGATTATGTCGTTGTACTGGTGGTAACAGATCCTCGACTGAATCACAGTTTATAATGTTTCCGTTAAACTCCAGAATAAATTTCTACTGAATTTCTTTCTCCCAGAACTTTTATAAATATAAAGCACTTGTTTAGTTTTCTAGAGAATAAATTATTAAATTCCAAAAACAAATGAACTTCGAAAACAATCTGGCTTCAACAATATAAACACCTTGTACCTTCAAGGTGTGGACATACGACTGACTAAATCTACTAGAGAACGTCTGTTTAAAGCCGCGATTTTAGATCATATGGTGCTTCACGTGATAGGCTACGTGATTTACTAATTTGAACATCGCAATAAAAAAATGCCATTTATCACGTATGCAAGAATAACCCTATCTAAGAATCAAATTCTCACGCTGAAAATATATTTTTAAAAAGAAAGACTGTTTACAGTTCAGCTAACATGCGGGCCGAAATGACCTTGGCAATAGCCAATCGTTTTCGAGTAGTGTTTACAGAATCTATGAACCAAAGTGAGCTAAAAATAATGATAATGTAATACCTTTACGTTCTATATAAACTGAAGTTACTGGAAAAAATATCGAATCCAGTGAAAATAATCATTACAATAAAATGTAAAGAAACAAAAATAAAATAATAAATAATTTTAAAACTAACACACAAGCAATTTAATTACATATACGTAACAACTGACAGTACCTTACATGAGTTTATCTCTGCATTCTACAGAATCGTTTTGCCTGCAAAATGGTCTCTGATCGCTATATATTTTTTTCTTAACCTACCTATACCAGGAATTATTTGATTTCAATAATATTTGGAATAACTTTACATAGATGAGAACTGGAACGAGATTAATTTTTATAGCTCCTCAATACTATTTCCAGGAGCTGTTGACAGCTGTTTTGGCATGGAGTGATGAGTGGCATTCAACAGATGTTGTAAACCACTCCCTCGTAGCTGAGCCATCTGTCTGCACTCCTGGCTTCAACTTTCCACGATATCTGTGGATCAAGCTGAACCGTTTCCGGACAGGTCAGGGTCGTTGTCCAATTAACCTTGTCCGATAGGGCCAGGCAACTGACTCTTCCTGTAGCTATGCCTGCTCTACAGACCATGCCACACATTGTGAACAACTGTCCACTGACAAAGTTTCCTGGTGGACTGCAGGCTCTACACCTTGCTAATGATGACACTGTTAAATGGATGGGCACGCACTGCATACTTTAAATAATAATAAATAACAAGAATCATGGGTTTGAATTCCAGTTTTCATGCAACTTTATACTGATGAGAGTCCGATATTTCAGCTCTCCACTACATCATTTACACATATTACGGACACAGATTTTCAATTACTCTAATTTTGGTTTCCAAAATTAACAGTCGCAAAGCCAATCAGATTTCAATCAAATTTGGCATACGCCTTTCTATTGATGAAAGCTTTTAATAATTAAATTTCGAGCGTTCCACGTCATCATTTCCTGGAGTTATGGACCCTTATCGCATGTCATCATTAAACTTTTGTTCTCTTGGAGGAAAACAAATGCATGGCGAAATCTGATTTGAAACAAAGTGTTTCATGTTTGTGACACAAAAATTGAGTATTACTGCCTTATCGTCTCAACTTGTTTTGTCAAGGTTAACACATACAAGCCTTTAACTAACTGTCTAGCATCCAGTTTCAACATAGAAAACATTCAATTAATTTACTCAATGACCGGTATACACGCAATATTACCTGCGTGAAATAAAATTTGTCATTGTCAAATGGCTGCAAAACAATGACTGGATTGTCACGGATAATTTAAAGTCGGCGGTTATCAATTCGTAGGTTGAACATTAAAGATCTTTTGAGCGACAACAACACCGACAAAATACTTTTTCACTCAGGGTGCGATACAAAATTATAAGGTAAAATATTAGTATTTCCCTTAAACGAAATGTACGGCAATAAAAATTGATATTTTATACTAAAACAACGGGATTTCTCATAAACAATGTAAGATAGCTTATATACTTTGCAACACGTACAACTTTAGTTAGGTGGTTTTATAAACTTTAGAAATAATTTTAATAAGTTTATACGATATTGTAATACGTTTACAAAATATCTTATAAATTATATTGATATCCTAATTTGGTTCATAAAACATCTTATATAAATCTATAAGATATCTTGTACAGTATATTCAACATCCTGTATAGTTACAGGATATATCATATTTTTACAAGCATTTCTAAAGACTCATGCCTTATTTATGCTGCAGTCTGAAAATTAGGATATGACCGTGAAATAAAACGCATCGGAATTTAATAGTCTGCTGGGAAAGAACAAAAGGTAACACAATTATTTCTTTTCCCTTAAAATCTGGCTATTTTATGTTTATTCGTAGAATAAGTTTAAGAAAAATCACCCTCCATAGCAGAATATATAATACACGGTATCTGATTTTACCCATGTCTTTTTCTGTCCTATAATTAATCATATGAGTACATTGTGTTTTATGTAATGTCTATAATTGTGATATACAACTATGACTTAAAAATGTCATTGTTCATGTGATTTAAAAAGACGTTTTCCTATATATAGCTCAATGTAAGCATATATGATGATCCATTAAATAACTGGCCAACATTTGTCCTGTATATAGATCAATAATGGCTTATTCTGCGCCATCGAATCAAACTTTCGATCAATGTCAACAGATATGAGCCATTAATTAATTGGCTATCATCCACTTTATACTCAAAGAAGCTTCTGAAATTATTTAATTCCAGATTAATTTCTTCCAGACATGATTTCTTTATTTTACCTAATGACCATTAAGAATGGTAAATTGGCACGGCATATTTAGTTTATTTCGAAGGCAACGATACCCGACCTGTAAGTCTAATAATGTAAATTGTTTAACGAATTGCAAGTCACATGAGGTCAAATATGACAGACTTAAGGACCAAATAACTCTCGTAGTTTCTTTAGGTACTAAAGACGCAGAAAGTGCTCAGGATTTTTAAATTTTATATTTTAAAAAAAATCATACTAAATATAGTATGATAACCCTTTTGCCGTTAGCTTACCTTTGGTCTTGGTATATTTTTTCCTAAGTTAAATTTCCATCAATTCACTCTGCTGAACAGTTATTATAGGTCATGTCTGGGTTTAAATTGATGTGTGATTGGATTCTTTGAGCAGAAGATTATTTCATCCTTACTTGTAATTCGGGTTTATTAATGATCTTGGTTATGAAGAAAATAACCGCATTCATAATTATAATTCAAGTTGATTATAAACGAAACAGTATTGATTTCGTCAAAACCATATTTTCTGGTAACAAGCGCCAGAAGAAGCAACAGTTAAACACTGGATTTGTTAGTAGACAATGAAAAGGCTGTTAACATGGTCTAGCAGAAAACACATTCCTTGAAGGACTTCTGAAAGCA
Source organism: Megalonaias nervosa (assembly GCA_016617855.1). Taxonomy (NCBI): domain Eukaryota; kingdom Metazoa; phylum Mollusca; class Bivalvia; order Unionida; family Unionidae; genus Megalonaias; species Megalonaias nervosa. Next base: position 32,650 of record JAECUM010092967.1, read on the forward strand.
AATAACACTATTTAGTGTTTTAACGATACGAGTCAACAAAATGGGTTTAAAGAACAATTTTTTTTCTCTAATTCATCTGAGCAATACATTTTGTGTTGCCGGGTTCGTGGTAATGTGATTACTCTCGAAGAGTCACATATTATGCCACTTTATTTAGAATCTTATATTGATGTCATGGCCGGGATTTGACAGACTGAAGTAATTCAGTCTAGCGAACGTAATAACAAATTGTGCGATCTTCCATTATTTTACGTATATAATCATTAAACTTGCCACATTTTTTTCTAAGAGTCATGTAGGTGGAGGTTTAATCAGTTTTCCTTCTGATCTAGACGAAGCTTCTGCGCAAGCCAAAGATGCCCACGAGTTTATAGCTATTTATCCTTGTAAGAAGTATTCAGAAAATATTGTTGAGAACAATTTCGCGATCATTTTAAAAGCTATGTCTAGTTACAAATACTTTTCACTTAAATGGCCACTTGAGTATAATTTTCTGTACTTGTCGTACAGCTGGCCATTCCTACCAACTATGTCCTTTATTACTTTTAAAACCAATAAGTAAACGACTCCCAAGTAATTCTTTGGATTCCTTCGTCAGCAATTACGGTATGATTAATTACAAAACTGTCTGAGCACAAAACTGCATGCTCAGCAACTCATATTTGAAACCTAAACTTGAAATCTCTGAATACAATGACTTACTATAGACCGAACAATTTTTCACCCCAGACAAAGTCAGACTTTTGACATCATTTCCTAGATGTAGAAAGACGATACTTACATTTTCTGATTCCGTATCACCGTGCTCCTGAAAAAACGTTGGAACAACACTGCTTCATTCCTAAAACTGTAATATTCATGCACATATCAGTTTTTTAAAATGTAAATCAGCTTATGAGTAAGATAAAGTTCATATTAGAAAAGTGGAAATGTTAAGCAGTTTCTTGTTTCTTCAATCATGTATAAGGATTTTACTAAATGATCTTAAAATTGGTAGGTATCTAGCAAAAGTATCGTTATCATAATAACTCGATCACGGTCACTAGATCACATCTTGTTGTCAGCATCAGGTTTTCTAGCAATCACAAACCCGCTGTGCACTGAAGAGTGTAGCAAAGTGTAATGGAGCGGAAACAAATTTAAACTTCATAAATTTGATGCTATAAAAGGTGATTTAGGAGTTAGTGGTGTTATCAAATAACATTAAAGGGAATACAATCTTGATATGTTGACTTTAAACATCAACAAATATATCGAGCTTTGGTTTAGAAAAGATAAGATTTTCAGATTACATTTAATGGTGGTAAAACAGTACGGTACAAAGAAGCAATACATTGCGTATTTGGCTAAATATACATTACAGCTAAAAACTTTTTCGATAATAACTTTGAGAGACTTTATAGAAAATCAAGGTCAATAAAATAATACTTGAGGGATCGAAATACTGATATTAATGAAATCAATCATGCTTTTGAAAGACATTTAGAAGCGTTGCAAATCGCTGAAAGTAAAAGCCCTTGTTGTCAATGGCTGTCCCGTTGGCTTCTTGAAGACTAAGGACAATTTGTCAATCATAACATATCACAGTGTGTGTTTATACCATTTTAAATGGCGGAGAAAGAATAGTATTAAGGGAATCTTTCCTGCGATCCTGAAAGTAGAGTTAATGATACAAATATCAATAAACTGTGGGAACAGATTAAATAGAAAAAAAGAAGAAAATATCCCGAGTAGAAAGAATAGTTCCCTGAAGACTCGACCAACACATTTATCAATCAAAGTAGAAAACGATTTCCATACGAAAAGTACCAATACATCCTAGCAGATATAGAAAATTAAAAACTAAAAAATGAGATGACACGAACGATTCTTTGAGAGAAATCTCCAAAGAACAATGCCTGAAAGTATGTAATGACTTAGGGAAAATTACTTTTGCAATAACATAGTTAAGGCATTAATGAAAAAGGAGGACATTAAGTACTTTCAACTTACTCAGACACAACGCATTTGTAGTGGAAAGGTTTAGCAGAATTCTGAAGAATTTCATTCAAATTGAAACCAGAAAATGGAATGAGGTTTTATCAAAAGCTGGTTTACGTCTTTATAGACATTATTCCAGTTACAATGTGCAAGGGAGAAAATGAACCAAACATGTGAATAAATCTATGCCGAATACATTTATGACGGTTTCAGCAATCATAAATGTATCATTTTCAAAAAAGAGAAATTTAAAAATTGATACCATTTTTGCTTCTAAATTCAGAATTGGTGAAATCGTAAGAATTTCACAACACAAAGCAATATTTCAAAAGATCTACGTTCCTAACTTTACCATGAAAATGTTCAAAATCATGTCAGTAATTGTAGGTGATCCGGTAAATAACATACATGAAGACATAAATGAAGAAGATACTGAGAGCATGTTTTACGAATAAGAGTTCTCTCTATTTTCAGCAAGCAAGATGCCATATTAAAAGTTGAAAAGATTTTGAAGACAATAAGAATGAAAGATATGAAATTTGTTTTGCGGGTATAAAAGGATATAAAGAATCGTTCGACAGTTGGAAACCAACAGAAGACATTATTCCAAGAAATAATTGATGTGCGAGAGACACATGTTGTTGTCCTTTCAGGACAAGAGTTGTTGTATCCTAGCGGCTGCTAGACTAGAGACTAAACACACAATACATCAATAGAAATATCAAGGAGCATGAGAACTTTGAGGTTTTAAAAGATGATGATTTTCTAGTATGTAACAAATATAATAAATACGATATATTATAAAACATATCACATGCAAATTATTTTTGATAATGAAACGAGGGGTAGGGGAAGCACATTCCAAAACATCACAGTTAAAATTCAATATAACATACATGCAAGACTTGATGATACAGCTGCAATGAAGACAGTCTTACACATTAATGGTCATATGACATCAACTGGCATTTGATTAAACTAAGGCTCACATGCGGTCCTTATCCGCACGAATGAGATATTACACTACTGCATCGGAAATGTGAGATAAAGGGCGCAACTAATGTGATACAATCAGGAGAGGGGGAGAAATGATGCGAACAGCAGGAAGAACAGCCTGTGTGACTTTTGAGACAGAATCCAGATCGTCAACAGGATAGATTGTGCCGCTGATGAGAAAAGTCCGAATTGCATCATGTGCACAGCAGCACCAGGGTACTCTCTATTCTGCTAGCAAAATCGGCTCATCCTTTTGCCTCGAATAAGTGTCCGTGGTATGACGATTATGCCGATAGTTAATTTTTAGATTACTTTGGTGTTGGTTGGTTTTAATGACACTTTTAGCACATTACCGACCACAGATGGCAGAGGAGTTAAGTGCCTTTCCAAAGAATACACTGAGCATGCTGGCTTACACTGGTATCAGACCCACGACCCTGAGATGACGAGTCTGCCGCTCTGTCAACTGAACTACAGTGGTTCCCTTTAGTAATATTAGAAAGTGGAAAACTCACACATCGAACGTAAAGTAACAGAGGAAAGCAACACAGTACAGTGACTTCGCTACAAAATTTAGGCATGACTGTACGATAAAAAGGACCATAGCGATATAAGTGGGAGCACTAAAAGTCATACCCCACAAACTTGGTGACAGCCTGAGAAAGCAGGGTGGGGAGTGGGGGGTGGGGGTGGTATTGAATCCAGATCTTCTACAGAAAGCAGCACTCCAATATATCCCAATAATACTATGAAAAGTCTTTGAGCTCTAAGGCCGTACAAAGCGCCCTCTCGCAGAAAGAAAACCAGCTAATCACCATCAAAAGGCTGTGACACAGGATGCAAACAACAACAACAACTGCTACTACTACTACTACTACTACTACTACTACTACAACTATTGCTACTGCGACTGATACTACTAGTGGTAGTAGATGTGTTTGTATTGCTTATGTTGATGGTAGAAAAAACCTATCAATCATCTTGATCACACAAAATCACAAAATTGGTGCAAAGTGTAAGCGAGGAAGGAATATGATTTCCAAGGAACACTCAAGACTATGGACATGAAGCATGATGCGATGAAAGATTTAATCAGGAATGACTGCATTCGAAGGGTGAAGAAAGTATTAGGCTAGAATCTGAGTGGAGACAACACAGACACGACTGTTTGCACTTTAGCAACTGCAATTCATTTCAAGAGCTTGGACACGTACGCTTGAAAGATGATGATTCCTTGTGCTGCATTGAGGAGCCAATGTTGATAGACCACGATTTTCCGAGGAGGTACGTAAAAGGGGCAAGATTACAGTGGCGGAATCTATTCAGACAAAATAAATGAAAATCGCTATAGCATAATATCCAAGACAAAGTTTTAATATTACCACATAAAGCGTTGTTAAAAACAAAATAAAAGCAAAAATGTAAACCAAGAACGGAGAGCAACAACAACGGCATTTCAAAGAAGATAACGGGAATTTCTTGGGCAGTTATCTTTACAGAAAAACCTGAAAAATTAGGGAAGATACTTTAATCCATTGATCATTTATTACATCAAGCTTTCCCATATTGTAAGCAAATGAAAGAAAACAAAATTGTAATAGTGTTTAGTTGACTTAGAGTAATGTCCCACAGATTCATATTTAGCCGAAAGAAAGTGGGGTGAAATCAAGGGCCACAATTCCCGTAATGATGCATTTTAAATTACTTCATTGGACTGAACTGAGAAATTTGAGATCTCATTGTGACTCTTAATTACTTTTAATCTTTCATCTGAAATTTTGTGTAAATTAGTTTAGAATTTCATCTTTAAAAGATAGAACACAACATTTTTGCCTTGAAATGCATTCATCTACGCTCTCTCTCTCTCTCTCTCTCTCTCTCTCTCTCTCTCTCTCTCTCTCGTGGGAGGTCGCAGGTTCTAACCCTGGCTGGGTCATATCAAAGGCTTATAAAAATGGTACTAGCAGCTGCCTCGCTTGGTGCTCAGCAATATGAGGTTAATGTTAGTACTGGTCCGCCTGGTGTCAGGACAACGTAACTTGGTGGGACATGATGCTACATATCTCCGGCATGATGTGGTAGACATCACTATTAACTGTCAGACATCGCAGCGATATGACCAAAATTGCTAAAACTACTGCGAAACCATTTACACAATGTTTACACTTTTATCTCGATGCTTTTAGAAAAGGCGGGAATGATGTGGTAATTTCAGTATGAGCGTGAAAATTGGCACATTGTAACATACATAGGGATGTTCTGTACATGTGCATATTGGTAATATAATATTTATCTATTCCGTGGCGACGGAGTCCTGGAGGTTTTGAAGAATTTTGTATATATATATATAATTGTGTATAAAATATGCATTAATTTCGCAAGGATTTTTTCCCCCTTCAACACCACTTAACGACACATTGCTCTAAACCTAAACAATTTTTTTCCCATATTGTAACGTATACATGTATTGATCGAAATTTGGTAAGGATGCGAAATTAGGTAAGGATGACGCCCGTTACAATTGACATTGGTTAAGGATCCCGCCCGAAACTAACATTACCCATCTCTCTCTCTCTCTCTCTCTCTCTCTCTCTCTCTCTCTCTCTCTCTCTCTCTCTCTCACACACACACACACACACACACACACACTGAATGGCTGAATTAAAATAGGCTAGCATATGGATTTATTTTACCATACTCTCTTGTTCATTTTTCTTTTACGAAGTGTATGTGTGCGAGAGAAAGTGAGAGAGGTACATGAAGTTTATAAATGAAATGTATATATGCATATGACGTTTTATTATTGTTTCTGTACCGAATTTTGCAGTAACCCACCCGTGTGTCCACATCATTACATATATACCACCTGGACGATTTACTGACCATTGATATAACCTTTGACCGGTTCAAGCCAGGAAGTGTTCAGTCAACATCTTGGTTAACTTTCACCAGTTGCCTGGTTTCATCAGGAGTTTTGGAGGAAAATTATTCATTCCTCGGTGCGTTTTCAGATGCATTAACTCCACCATCCTTAATCAAGATTCCTGTTTCAAAGTTTCAGGTCAGTAACAATTTGCTACATTAATGAAAGCTATTTTTCGGTGAATTCTACAACTCAATATTTGGAATATTTTCTGTTTTGTAAATTTTTGCTAATTTGAGAGCGTAACTTCCACTTATTTCAGTCACCTCGATTTATAATACGCATGTTTTTCAAATCTGGTTTTGTAGATTCTGCTTTCCTGAAAATCGTTAATTATAAATTAAACTGCAACGTATTAAATATTAATCACGTAGTCAGTCGATTCGGCTCGGCAGTCTGCCAGTTTGTGAGCAATGTGGTTTCCGCATGATTACTTTACTAGGACTCGAACCCAGTTCTGTATATCTTTTTATATTGATGGGAGGGGACACGCTCGAAATCTAGGTTAACAAACTTCATTTACAAACGTTATGGCCTCTGACTGCCAATTCGCCTAAATGTGATTTCTACAAACACCCCCGCCCTCAAAAAGACCAAACCAAAAAAATCCCCAAAAACTTGCGAAAGATTGGTAATTTTCAGCCAGTTTTAGTGTTGCATGAGTTTCTTTCAGTATTCTACGTTATCGTTTTCAGGAATAATGGCCCCGGATTGTTCGAACCAACCTATATCAGGGATTATTTTTTTCAATCATATTTGGATTAGCTTTACGTTGATGAGAACTGGAATGAAATTAATTATTATCGCTCCATAATATTATTTCCTGAAGTTATGGCCCCAGATTGTCAGTTCTTCTAAACTTTGGTTTTCAGAATACAATTTCCCCAAGGACTGTTTGATTTCGAACCATATTTAATATACAGCTGCATGTTCATGTTACCTTGAATCATTTTGATTTCCAACATCTTACACCATTATTTACAGGATTTATGATTTTTCTTCCTTCTTACCTTTGCTTTCTGCATCATAATTTTAACAAGTTTCATTGGATTTCGTTCCAATTTTTACTCCAACCATATACTGAGGAGAGCTTGATTTTTCAGCTTTCCAATACATCATTTACAAATATTACAGACCAGATGATATGTTCTTCTTATTTTGCACTCCCGTATTAACATTCCCAAAACCTTTTCACATTTCAGTCAAATTTAGCATGCACCTTTCTATTGATGACACCTTGAATGGACTCAATTTCCAACGTTCCACATCATTATTCGCTGGAGTTATGGACCCTGATTTCATGTCCTCTTTCTAAAGTTCGATTGATAGGTAGAGAAAATGGTCTGGCGGTATCTTATCTGAAATAAAGGGTAACTTGTTTGTAGCTCAACAACTGGGTATTACTGCGTCTTCGTCTTAACTTGTTTGGTCAAGGTTAACGCGTACGATCGTTTATCCAATTGGTTAGCATCCAATTTCATCACAGAAATATCTGATTTTATTCCATTCATTGTCCTCAATGACCCTTTTGCACGCAGCTTACCTGTGTGAAATAATATTTGCCTTTGTTAAAATGGCTGGAGAACAATGAATGATTGTCACGGATAATTTAACTTCGAATGTTATCAATTGTAAAGTTGAACCTTAAAGATGTTTTAAGCGACAATGACAATTCAAATTACTATTTATTCTAAAAGAATGGGATGTCTCATAAGCAATGTAACATATGTACTTTGCAACATGTACAATTTTTATTAGCTAATTTTATTAAGTTTACAGATAATTTCAAAAAGTGATTGTAATAAGTTTGTAAAATATCTTATAAACTATATTGATATCCTAATTTGGTTCATAAAACATCTTGTATAAATCTATAAGATATATTGTACAGTGTATTCGACATTCTGTATAGTTTATAAGATATCTCATATTTTTACAAGCATTTGTAAAGCACCATACCTTATTTATCCTGCAGTCTGAAAATTAGGATAACGACCGTGAAATAAAAAAATGTATCGGACTTTAATTGTCTGCTTGGAAAGAACAAAAAAAATAAATAAATAAATAAATAAAAATAAAATAGCACAATTATTTCTTTTCCTTTAAAATTTGGTCATTTTATGTTTATTCGTAGACTAAATTTAATAAGAATCACCCTCCAAATAGACAATATATGGTACTTGATTTTACCGATATCTTTATCTGTCCGATAATTAATCATATAAGTCCATTGTGTTTTATGTAATGTCTATAATCATAATATACCTCTAAGACTTAAACATTTTATTGCTCATGCCAACCGATTTAAAAAAAGACGTTCGTCCTGTATACAGCTCCATGCAAGCACGTATGATCATCCATTAATTAATTGGCTAGCATTTGTCCTGTATATAGCTCAGTAATAACTTATTCTGCTTCATCTAATGAACCTTTCGGTCAATGTTAACACATATGATACATTAATTAATTGGATTGCATCCAATTTATAGACCAAAAAAAGCATCTTAAACATTTGATTCTAGATTAATTCTTTCCACATATGAGTTCTTTAGTTTACCTAATGACCATTAAGAATGGTGAAATGCGCATGGCATATATAGTTTACATCAAAAGGCGACGATACCAGACCTGTTTAAAATTGTTTAACGAATTACAAGTCCCATGATGTAAAATATCACGGACTTAAGGAAAAATTAGCTGTCGTATTGTCTTTAAGTATCAAGGACGCAGAAAGTGCTCAGGATTTGGAAAATTTTATGTAAAAAATTGTAACTAAATATATTATGGTAACTCTTGTGCACTTTGTCCTCATCCTTGTCAATGTGTATTATTAATATTTGTCACGTTTGCCAGTTTAACTCGGGTCATTTTACGTTTGGTCTGTTTATTTTTCTTACGGTTAAAATTATATTTATGCACTCTGCTAAACGGTTATTAATACTCATGCCTGCGTTTCAACTATTCTGTGTTTTGATCCCTTGAGCAGAAGATTATTTCATCCTTACTTGTTGTTCGGAGTTATTAATGATCTTGATTATGAAGACATTAGAATTCAGTTTGATAAAGTTCACTATAAACGAAACAGTACTGATTTAGTCAAAACCATATTTTCTGGTAACAAGCGCCAGAACATACAACAGTTAAACACTGAACCTGTTAGTGGACAATGACAAGGCTGTTAACAAGGTTTAGCAGATAAAACATTCCTTGAAGGAATTTACCAATAACTTTCGAAATCAAATAATATTATCTAGTATTTTAATGCTGTGAGTAAACAAAATGAGTTTAAGAAAATGTGTGTTTTTCCTGATTCATCCGACGAATAAATTTTGGGTTGCCAGGTTCGTGGTAATGTGATTACCCTCGACGAGTCAAATAGTATTCCACTCTTTGGAACCTTATATTGATGTCATGACCAGGATTTCACAGACTGCGGTGATTCACTCCAGCTAAGTTAATAACAAGTTGTGCGATCTTCCATTATTTTACTTATATAATCATTGAATTTGCCACATTTTTTCATCTGAGACTTGTGTAGGTGGTGATTTGACCACTTTTTCCACTGACCTAGACAAATTATCTACGCAAGCCAAGGACACACATGAGTTTATAGCTACTAATATTTGTAAGACGTATTCAGGAAAAATATGCTAAGAAGAATTTCGCGATCATATTAAAAGCTCAAGTCGAGTTACACACATTGTTCACTTAAATGGCCTAGTTTAGTTCAATATTTTTCTGATTAAGTAATATTTTATGGAACAAGGCTTATCGACTTAAAATAAAAAAGATAAAAAAGAAGTTATTATCATGGATATTTTTGCGTCATCGGTTATCGCTTAGTAAAGTTGAATATAATTTTTTTTGAGCGATTAACATCTGCTCAAAGCCTGAATCAGCAAGGAACCAAGTGGGTTTCATGTGCTTGTGTATTCCCCCATAATATGTTGTTGCTTGTTTTATTGAAAAAACTCAACAAGAATTTGGATAAAAATTTATATAATTTGTAATTAGGGTTCTGTCTGCACCTAACCCTAGTGTATCATAAGGCTCGTAATCCCAGGCTGGTTTACGAGCCTTTTACTTTAATCAGTGGTCCTTGCCAAGGATCTGTGTTGTCCAGTGTATGTTATATGTGTATTGCTGAATTGTATTGTATGGTATCCCATGTTTTTTCTGTATAGACTGGCTTGAAAGGTCAAATCATACTGATAGGTTGTGTTTATTTATATATAAACTTATCTAATAAAAATAAAAATATATTGGCTATGGGGTTCAGGACTCGCATGTGATGGTGGCAGGTGACTCCTTTGTCCATTCTCTTCCACTACAGAGGCTAGTCCCTTCTTACCCATGCCATGGTTTCCTTATCTATGTTTTCTGTCGCGCTATAGATATAGACAATGAAAGTAAAAACAAAAACAAACTGAAGTAAAAAGAGATCTTTCTGTTGTGTTAGTGCATGTATTGCGTATGGTTTTGCTACCTCGTAGTTTTTAGCATTGTCTTTATGTATCCCCGTATTCGTGTTTTCGTAATGTTCTTGTTTTCTGGCCTTCCCTTTGCGCAGATCAGGTGTGATCCTTAGTACCTCACGTGAGCCACGTACCATAGGCAACACACCATCATTTGCTTCTTCATCATTTGGGCCAAATTCCCTGCCCCATATGTATTTGAGTTTTGTACCTAATATTGTTAATGTTATATTAATAGCTCTGAGGTGGCAAGTTATTATGTTATAAGGTTATTTTTCTCTTAAGGCTGGAATGCCTCCCACTTCTGAAAATAAACGATATGCGTGGGGTGCGGGAAGGTCCCAAGAGCTCCCTTTGAGGTATCCTCTCTCATGGAGGGGACACACCACCTGGGTTTCTCGCAGACCACCTCCCCGTACTCAGGAGGGGAAGCCGTCCATCTAATGCTTAGCTCTAAAGAGCTTCCATGCCTTCAAAATAGATCTCGTCTCTTGGATTTCATAATTAACGTTATAAAATCTATTAAATCATTATATATATATATATATATATATATATATATATATATATATATATATATATATATATATATATATATATATATATATGCTGCCTCATTTGTATAAAGAAGGTTCTTTGCGTCTATCTCCCCATATTTATCCCTTAGTTTGTTTATTATTCTGTATCTGCCTGTTGCGGTCTTAGGACTTCTTAATATAATATGGTTTTTAGAGTCCGTAAATTTCCCACATAAATGACATGGTGGGATTACATTTATGATATGTCTCTTAAAAGCAATTTCTCCCGTAATCCAATGCAGGTACGGGAACAACATGCTTTGATTGAATGTTGACCCTATGCATTCCCATCGTTTCCATATCCCAGCACAATTTAAATCAGGATCGCGGAATTCAACTGGTAGTTTAATTTCCTTGTAGGTCTCTTCACCAATTAGATTATATATTTTATTATAGTGTTTCTCTCTCCATATTCTTTCTTTATCCATATATTTGTAAATTATCTCCCTTATCCGTCTAGGATAAATAATACCCATTGTCCTATCTCATTTAGTCCTTTCTGTAGTTGTCTGGTTACTTCTTTGCTTGAGGGTTAGGAATTGTCAGTTTATATAGCCGAGGGTCCCAGGGTGTCCACAAATAACGAAAGTTAGGAATACTGGAAACCAGGAATCATAAATCTTGTAAATAGTGTCGTGGAGTTGTAGCAATCAAGGTGGTTTTAAGTCTCGTTAAGGTCAATCAGAATTTCAAAGGTGGCTACAATTTACATATCGTTATTAAAGGTATGCTGCAAAATCCAGATTTAGCAGGAATTTTCAGTCATGGACAGTAAACTCCTTCTGATAACATCGTTGAATACAGGAATTAGTAATTTGCAGTTTTGGACGACCTCCAGAATGTTTAATTCAGTTTAAAAAGGAACATCATCTGTGTGTGAGAACATTTTGGTACTATTTTGAAGACAAACAATGCACATCCCCATAGAGCAATTTGATATTTCTGAGCTTCAGCATTTGTATGTTTATGTCTTCCTTAAATTTAGTTTTATTTCAAAGCTAGACCATTTATATTTTCTATAAAACAGAATATACTCGATGTCAATTACCGCATTACAATTTCTTGAATGTGAATTGAGTCGGGTGTAAACATATTAAAATATGCAGCCTCCAACAGAAAAATCAATAAACATCCCTGTAAGGTTTGGCCGTATTCCACGGTCATGCAAACAGCAACAGAATGAATCATTTACTGTGATGTTTATTACATATTTTGTTTGTGAAAACGTCCTTCACACTTGTAATTTAAATCACAGTCTTTATTAACGACTCCGTTATATTTAAATCATCTTGCTAACAATAAATGTAGCTTTTATAGTGTAGTCATATACCGCTTCACATGCTAACAGGAAAACCGTAATGGCATGCTAATCCGATTCCTATCTGGAGGCGTAACTTTGTCAAACTATAGTAGCGATTAGTAAGTTAATTATGTTTTGACTCTAAATGGTCTTTAAACAAGTAAGAAGAAAGAACAAAATCATCAAGTCTTTATAATTGTAAATATTAATTTATTTTCATACAAAGCGAAATCGTTAAAGTTAACTTACAGAATGGTGAATGAAATCTTACAATCCTAAATGTCCTATCAATGCAACTAGTTTCGAGTAATCCGAATAAGTTCCAAATGTATTCCGATTGATATCACTATTATACTGATTTCAACAGTACCGAAGAAATCACAATGATATAATCCAAAAATGTTTTTAAATGAATTCACAGTAATTCCAATACACCTATCAATCAAAATTTCTTGGAATGAATTTATAGTGATTCCGTACAACTTTTATATAGCCGGAGAGTTTTTAAATGAATGTTAGAGCACTTCAATTCGAATAAATGACAAAATTAAATAAATGAATCAATCTTCTCAATGAATAATTATTCCAGGACTAATATTGGTACTAAGAATGCCTAATTCCGCGTAATAATTCTTTTATATACAAAACCCAAAACGCAAAAGAGAACAATGAAATGCAAAGTTTTGAATGAATCACCTAGGCATTTCGAAACACTATGTCAGTAAACAGATCAGCTATTTTAACACCGACCAATAAAAAAATAGGTCGTCTTTAGCCTCTCACATCAGAAATCATGTCCTTGTCGGATCATGTGAGGTTTACTTTTATTAACAGTACGACTCAACCTTGAAACCCACGAATGAAACAATTTACGCACCATACATGACTTATCTTTAATTGCGAACATACGATTGATAAGTATTTACAATATTATTAACTTAATAACCCTTACGAACCATAATTATGAATGATAATATACATAATATATATATACATAATAATTATAATACTGTATAATAATCATATGGCTCGATAGGTATAAATGCTGTATTTCAGATCCAAAAATTGGCAGTTTGGATCCTAGTACCGCAAAAAAGCTAATTCTTACACAAACTGTAGTCTCTCACAGTATATAAACTAGTATAGATAAAAAAGATCAAATTACACACTCCGGGTTGATTTAAACCAAGTATATTTTAAATTTCGGTATAAAATACAAAATATAAAGTATCTCTTTGGAGGAGTTGGTCTGATGAACGCATAAAATGCCGCATGACGCGATATAAAAGAAAAGAATTAGAAAAAAAGAAAGATTAATATATTACTCAGCGAGTTTGTTCCCAGAGCGTAGAAAAGATATACCAACGCAAACGTTGCCTCAGCAAACGTGCCTTGGTGCAACGGTATACGCCCATACGATTTCCCGCGTGTGCGAATTCATGTCGTTGCCGAACACACACAACGTGCATGTTGTGCTTGAGATCTTTAGCGATAGCAAACCGAGGAACACCTTTCGCTTTCTTTATATTCTTCCCAGTTCCTACCACAATCTAGTACATTTTAGGTCATTGACCCACGTATTCCTCGATTGACTTACCCGTGAACTAGTCTTTGAATTTCACCTTGTTCATGTTGTTGAATAGCTAATGGTCTTTCGTGTTCTGGTGTGTGTGTGTGTGTGTGTGTGTGTGTGTGTGTGTGTGAGCATTCGACGTTGATATTGAATGCAATTGTGCGACCGGCTGTAGGAAAAAGATTCGCCAGATTGATTTTTAAAGTAGGCACAAAGGCCAAGATTGCACATGAAGGCTCTGTCTCCGATGGGCAAAGTCCACCCCTTGGAAGTAAAACACATGGATATAATAAACACGGACGATAAAACTGGCCACGATATACTACAGTCGCTGCGGTTATTGGAAGGTCGAAACAGTTAGAAAGGTTAGCAAGAGTGGAAACAGTTACCTTGAATGCGGCCAGATTAAAGGTTTTATAGATCAGCCTGACCTGACATCCCATGATGTCATGCTTCGAAGCTATTTTCGTGATTTCTTATTTGCTGACTACTGTTTCCTGTATGCCAAATCTGAGTCTGTAATGCAGCAAAGTATGGACCATTTTTCTTCAGTTTGTGACGATTTTGGTCCAACAATCAGTATCAAGAAGACAGCGGAAATGCATCAATCTACACCAGGAAAACCTTACGTCGAACCTACCATCGCAGTAAATGGCCAAACCCTAGTGGCAGTGGACACATTCGCCTATCCCGGCAGTTCATTGTCACGTGTAGTCTACATCGTTGATGGAACCAGTGATACAAATGCGAAAGCAAGTGTTGTCTTTGGCAAACTACGCGCAAATGTGTGGGAGCTCAGAGGCATCAGTCTCCAAAGAACACCTAAGGTCTACAAAGCCATTGTGTTCAAGACCCTGCTGTTATGAAACCTGGACCGAGTACAGACATAAAGCAAAGATACTGAATCATTTTCACACGGGCTGCCCGAGGAACATGGGGAGGAGAAGATGGCCTGACAGGGTTCCAGACACTGAGGTTCTCACATGTGCAGGCATTATAAGCATTCACACTGCTGATTAAATCACAGTTGAGATGCGCAGGACACGTCATCAGGATGTCAGAAGAGCGATTACAAGAGAAGATATTTTACGACGAGCTGAAGGAGTCAAAGCGATCTCAAGGTGGTCAGAAGAAATACTTTAAAGAATACCCGAATTCATCCTTGAAACACTTCAACATTGACATTGAGTTTGAAAAGATTTCGCACAGGATCGCTCCACTTGGCGCAGTCTCATCCATACTTGAGTAACAGACTTTGAACGGAGTAGAATTGCATAGGGAGTATAGAAGCGCTAGCAGCGTAAATCTCAAAACTGCAGCACGTTTTCTGTTGATCAGGGAAACCCAAGCATCTCCTATCAAGTGTGGCACAGACAATTAAGAGCACAAACTGGCCTGATCAGCCACACACGTACTAACAGAAACCAGTGATGTAACTTATATATGCAGTGATGTACAAATTCTTCCTCTATAAACTTATTTTGGCTCATTATTTAAAAATTCTGATTACAGATTTTATGGATGAGTTCAAATTCATGGTAAAATAAAATTAAATAGTAAGTGCCTAGTTGATAGAGTATTTATGCGAATCTTTAATGTTAAAAAAATCTTCCTGTTCTTCTGAATGTATTGGCATGTTTGTGTTTTGAATGACTTTTCTGCTTGTTCAAAATCGTAGACCATCTTCTAGTATTTTACAGTGTGTTTGTTTTTCAGCATTTTGGACATATGGTTGTTTGTAATCACCTTCTTATTTTGCTTAAATGTTATCTTTTTCATATTTTCTTTGTTGTCATTTATTACAATGCTTGGACATTATCTACAGTGAAGTTGCGTTTTCAGGTTTTTCATGTGTACCAGTTTAATTTTTACCACTGAGATTTTAGAATGTACTTCCTTTTTCCCCGCTGGTTTCGTGAATTCGCATGACGTGCAGATTTTTCTTCTTTATTTAATTATGCGTTGTATTTACCAAATGTTTTGCATCCTAGAAAATCGTGCCTTTAATATTGCTGTTTATGTAATATCCTTCTGTCATCTCCGGTGGACAGGATGTTGCTGTGCAACATTTTTTCTGTCGGTTCCCAACTGTCAAACGATCCATAATATCCTTTATCTTTCAAAAGCACATATTTTATACCTTTCGTTTGGTCTTAACACTCTTTTCAACTTTTTATATGTCATCTTTTTGTTGTATAGGGATAACTCTAGTTCATAAAACATGCCCTCAATATCGTCTCCCTTTATGACTTCAAGTTCATAAGTTACCGGATCGACTAAAATTACTGGCCTAATTTTGAATATTTCCTCTGTAAAGTTAGGAAGGTAGCCCTTTGGAACTATTGTTTTGTATTTTAAAATTTCAGATTTTGCCTGAATTTAAGAGTTTTACATGTATCTGTTTTCAAATGTTGGTTATTTGACTACTGATACATTTAGAACTCCTAAAATCACAATTTCTGAAACTATCAAAAACTATTCAGTACAGATTTATTCAAACCTTTGATTCTATTTTCTTCCCTGCCTGATACAACTAGAGGCATGTTTATTGATGCATAATGAGTGTTATTCTAGCCATAAAGTAGCTATTCATAAAGCGTATGCCTATGTTCTGTTTTCATAGCGAGTAAAATCCTTGCATATGCTAGTGTTCAGAGTAATGTTAAACCTGTTCAGTCCATCTACCTTTTAGTTTGAATACGTTGAAAAGTACAGAGTATTTTCGTTTTCCAGTAAGTAGTTAACTATTTTATTGTAAACCTCTTTTCTCTTAGTAAACTGTACTTTTCTAGCTGCGGTTCTTTGAAGATTTTTTCTTAAAGCGTCATGGATGTCATCTTTATTTATCACTATAGTTTTATTTTGAGCGAATTCTCGAAAGACATAACCATCAGGATTTACTTGTATTCGTCAGTGTACTTTTCGTATGGGTGTATTTTAACAATGTTCCCATCCACTATTTCAGGCTTGATTGTGTAGTGTGTATATAGATTATTAAGTGAACCATTCTTTCAGTTCAGTGCATTTTGTTTTGTTTTGGGGTTTTTTGTTGTTTTTTTTTTATCGTTCAATTTGTTCCCACGGTTAATTGCTATTTTTTAAAGCAGCTCTACGTTCAGGATCTCAGTTAAGATTTCTTAATTACTGTTTTTGTATAACAGTTAAAATGGTATAAATACACGCACTGATATAATATGCCTGACTTTAGGCAATATCAACAAACCAAATGGACAGACATCAACAAGAGGAACTTTTTCAGCACTTTGCAACACTTCTTCAATTTTCCCAAACGAATGAACATTTTCTGTTTTATGTCAGATTTTGCAATTTATATAAGTGTTTCGAGCCACCATATTCTTCTCTTAACAGAACTTTATTTTCCATAAATTCTATGCTTTTCCTTGTCGAATCGTTGTAGATTGCTCTTGTAAAGCTTGTAAGTACATTTAGCAGAGTACAATTTTGTGTAGTTACTCACATCCAATACGTAATTAGTTTCTTCTTTATATGACCGCTCCAGTGGCCTAAGTGGTTAGAGTATCTGCCTCGGATGCAGAGGTCGCGGGTTCGAACCCCCGGCCGAGTCATATCAAAGACTTCTAAAAATGGTACTAGCCTCTGCCTCGCATGGCGCTCAGCATTCAGAGGTTAGCGTTAGGACTGGTCGGCCTGGTGTCAGGATAACTTGACTGGGTGGGACATCATACATGTCTGCGGTACGATGTTCCAGTGCTAGACATCATTATAAACTGCCACACCTTAGACATGGTAGCGATTTGACTCAAAAATTGTTAAAGCTTCGTTAAAAATTCAAATCACACACACACACACACACACACACACACACACACACACACACACTTCTTCAGACCGTACTGTCTTAATAATCTTCCTATCAAGATTCGTGATGTTTTTACCAGTAAATGTAATCTGCAAGTCTTCATCGTTTCTAAAACATTTAAAGCATTGCTGTTTGCATTCGACAAATCATGACTGTTTTCTATTTAATGTTATTTCATGACAGCTGCTAACACCGATCACACCTTTTACACCATCAAGCCTGTACATGAATACACGTTATCTATTGATACTGAGATCGACTGTCACTTGAATATTAAACTCATGCAACATGTATATCAACTCTTTGAAAACAGTTCATGTTATCATACTAATGCTTTGTGATGTGTAAAAAGATTCAAATTATTTGCACGCTCTTCTCTACGTAATTGCTCTCCTCGGTCAAAAATAAACAGAGTATAATATGGTATGGAAACATATTTTTTACCATTTACAAATATTTCAACATATATTTGTCACCTAAGTTTTCACCTTTGAATTTTCTCATCATTTCAAACAAAATCACTTCCTCAGTACCTAAAGCTTCTGATTCTGGCTCACGTTTCCAATTGCAGACTCTCCTTTATTTACCTCTGATAGAGAACTTTGAGCCCCGTAATTTCTTATTTTTTTTTTTTTTTTTCTTATTTACTATTGTGTCACGCAGCTCTTCGTGCGTAAATTCCACATGAGACCAGCTCATCCGTAGAGTCTTTCTGACTTCTAAGTTGCTTCATGCTTTCACGTGATATCTTTGGCTATGGTGTCTCAACTGCTGTGCCATGCGGTTCTTATGCTTCAGCTTTATTTTTCGAACCGGAATGTATATTTAGATCTGATGTTATTTTGAATATTTTTGATACTGAGATGGGCCTCAAATTATATGGACAATTATTTATGGGGAACCAGGATTCGAACTTCCGATTTCTCTATTTGAAATACATCACCTCCTTCGATACAAACGATTCCTTCCTTTCGAGTTTGCATAAACTTAGAACAAAGCTAAAACTTAATGTGTTTTTGCCCTTAATTCAGTGCCCTGACAAGAAAATACAACTTGGTCCAGGAAATTTGGTGTGTTTGATATTATAGAAAATATATTAGTGGTCCAGCTTTGAAATAAGACCAAGGTCTAGGAAGTTGGGGGTTGAGGATTGGGGGGTTTATGGGTATTGTTCTGCACACGATATGCTATACATGCCAACTAGTAGAGGAAGAACCTGGCAAAACCCAGGAAAGAACCAGTGACCCACGGGACGTTACTGGCAAGCTTTCTCACATGCCCACATTGGCCAAGCCTAGACTCGAACCTAGAGGTGAGATGTCAGTGATCTGCAGAGGTGAATACTTTAGACCACTCGGCTACCCGGTGATCTGGTCTAGAAAATCGGAGGCATTTTGTTTTAAACATACCAGTAATTCAGCTCAGATTTATCATTGTGGTCTTGGAATATTGTGGCATATTTTGCTTTATACATTATTGTTCCAGATATGTCCTCGTATAGGCATACGAGATTTTAACAAATAACTTTGTAAAAATTAAATATTAACAAATATTAATTCAGATTGATTGAAATCAAAAATTCTACTTCTTCACAAAGTTATATTGTGGAAATAAAACTTGGGAGGACAGACAAATATGGGTCATTATTTATGTATGTGATGTTGTGGAATGCTGGAAATCAAATTTCTTGGCGGTCTCATCAACATAAAGTCGCATATCAAATTAAGATGAAATACAAGTATTCCCACTAGAGTTATCTGGCGGAAACCAAATTCATTACTGACTGGCAGATGAGCACTCAGAAAGCCTGACGGTCGGACAGCATGATCATTATAGGGGTCTGTCAACTTCGTTGATAGGTACCATAAATAAAGATAATAAAAGCAGCAACAACAACAACGACAAGAATCATTTTCTGAAACGAAAAAGAGCGATCAGCTTAGTCCATATTCGAAAGCACGTTTACAAATATGACGACCTTTATACCCTGGTAAGCATAACATAACTATCTATACCACAGTCAGGACTAAAATTGTATTTGAAAGCCCATCACTAGGTTTACAGCAATGTCAATCTTGTTGAATAGGGAAAGATTAGAGCGAGAAAATGACCACTTAAACTAAACCGTCAACGAGAGTCAAAACAAACTACTATTGACTGGACTTTTGCTACATTGCATCACTCTGTATATTCCATAATAAGGCTATTTTCTGCACCAAGCTGATCGCCCTTGTTGTGTTTATTAATTAAAGTTTAGGGATTAAAATGATTTCAAAAGATATTATATCACTAGATGGATTATTTACGAAACAGGTGACAACCAGCTAGGCAACATTTTGTAGTCATTTAGTGTGAATAATCAAACCTAGGCTCAGCTATAATTAACTGATATGATTAGGATATACCTATTTTAGAAATTTCATCAGTTGTGCTTAGAATAATATTTATATTTAATTGTATTTCTGACTTAACTGTGAGTTTTTATTTAAATTCAGTTTTAATTTATATGAATAACGTTAGACCTCTATGGAGAACTAGCTTAATTTAACCTAGTTATTCGCAACAAGCAATTAATTAGTCGATAAATGAATCATAGAATGTAGCGTTATTACGTGAAACATACCCCAGCTAGTGTTACTTGGTCGACTACAATTTAATAATAAGTTTATAAAGTTTCTGTTAAAATGTAAACACCTTTCCTCTGCCTGTTACTGCTGTGAACTATCGCCTTAGGATAAAGAGAATTTCAATTGAAGATAGTAAAGTCAATATCATGTTCGCAGTTTGCATCGTTAAAGTGTTTATATATTAATATATATTCAGAATATGAATCGACACTGTCGAACAGTTCATAATTTATCTGAGTATTTCGAGTGATCAAACTCGCATATTTTCTTACGCCCTCACTATATCCATGGAAGGGTGATATCGTGTTACCGATATCCGTCCGTCCCGAAATCAATTTGTATATGATGTTTGAAAAAGTCATGGCCATGTTTTATTTTCACCATTTAAAAATAATACTGATGAATATTGAAATTAAAACTATGCCTTTCAGTTGCAGCATATTGTCGCGGTGCATCTGTGTTGTATGGATACATTTCTAATTCATTCTGGTAATTACGTAAAGGAGCTACTTGTTCCTTAAAGTCTGTCATATTCTATATCATGTGACTTGTAATTACTCGAACAATGAATATTTATTGGAATTACAGGTGGGGTATTGTCGCCTTTTGGCGTAAACTCAATGCACCGTACCTTTGCGTGGAGCTTAAGGGACATTAAGCAGATTGATAAAAAAAATCTGGAAATTAAGTAATCTGGAATAAAATATTTTAGATGCTTTCTCTCGTAAATATGGGATGCTGGCCAATTGGTTTAAGGATTATGTGATATGTATAAACTTTGACATAAAGATTGATTAAAAAAACCCAGAACAATCCATTGTTAAGTTAGACATAGTGCAATACTTTATTTAAAATTGTTTGTCATGAACAATTAAATTTTGAAGTCATCAATGTATATCACTGTTAATAAAACATTATGGACGGACGCGATCAATAATCTGACAGAAATACGTGCGTAAATCAAATACTACATATCGTTTGTTATTCTTTGGTGAGGGATTTTGGTTTAAATTTGTTATGTAAGTTAAAACGAAACAAAACATAAGGTATGGTCGCCTTTTGTGTAAACTAAATGCATCGTGCCCTGTTCAAGGACCATTAAGTACGTTAATCAAATAAAATCTGGAAATAATCTTGAATCAAATCTTTTAGATGCTTTATTTCGTAAATATGGGATGCCTGCCAATTGGTTAAGGATTATATT
The DNA here is from genome assembly GCA_016617855.1 of Megalonaias nervosa. Lineage (NCBI taxonomy): Eukaryota > Metazoa > Mollusca > Bivalvia > Unionida > Unionidae > Megalonaias > Megalonaias nervosa. The sequence continues at coordinate 54,147 of JAECUM010092967.1, forward strand.
ATATTATATGTATTAACCTCATCACAGAGACTGATTGATTGATTCGATAATCCATTATTAAGCTATAGACAGGACAAGGTTTTAAATCGATTGGCATGCACAATTAAATTTTAAGTCATGAACATATATCACGATTATAGGCATTAATAAAACAATATGGACTCACATGATCTATTATCTGAGAACAATATATAGGTAAATCAAATACCACGTATCGTTTATTATTCTTTGAGGAGGGATTTTAGTTTAAATTTGTTCTGTGGATAAACTGAAATAGCCAAAGTTTAAACTAAAGAAAGAATAATGATGTAATTATTTTTTCTTCTCAGCAGACTCTTCAATTCCGGTGCAATTTTTTTGTCGGTCATTATCCTAATTTTCACATTGCAGAATAAATAAGGTCTTATAATCTCAGGAAAATAATAAACATTTTCATAAATGTGTCTTTACACATGCATGTATAAATGCAAGCAATTAGTCTAAATGTGTATTTACTATTTGCCAAGTTGAATAGCTATGAAGCTGGCTCTAACAATAAGACTTTGAAATATCACTTATAAATTTTAGTAATAAATCCTATCTAATAAATCGGAAATCTGGTTAAATTTAGAAGACATCCTATGTAATGGATAAGAAATTTGCTTAAAGTTATCCTGCCAAATAAATTGGAAATCTTATTAAATCTATAGGACATTCTAACTAATTTAAGAAATCTGATTTAATTTACAAAACATCTTACATCAGAAATAAGAAATCTTACATTGATCAGACAGCTTACATTACAAATAAGAAATCTTACATTTATAAAACATCTTACATAACAAATAAGAATTCAAATTTTACATTTATGAGACAACTTATATAGCAAAATAAGAATTCCGAAATTTAAAAGACATCGTATATAATAAATAATAAATCTTAATTGTTTAAGACATCGTACATAATGAATAAGAAATCTGATTAAATTTAAAAGACATCCTAGAAAACAAATAAGATATTTTATCAAATGTGTAAGACATTCAACACATAAAATAAGACATTTGAATAAATTTATAAGTCATCCTTTATAATAAATATGATTACATTATAAGATACATCACACATAATAAATAAGACATCGAATTAAATGTATATGATATACTACATAAAAAATAAAAAATATAATTAAATTTTTAAAATATTCTTCATAAGATTCCGATAAATTTATAAAATATAATATGAAAAAGAAGATGGAATAAAAGTTTATAATACATTTTATATAATTTAGAATGAATCTTTTAACGTTTATGAAATTTTGATAAAATGCATGAGATGCTATATTTATTTTATAAGATATATTTTAAAATTTATGATATATCTTATAAACCAAACTAGGTATTTAACAATCTTTATTAAATATCTTTCCAAATTTTTAGATGATTTCCTATAAATTGTATGATATATCCCATACACTAAATAATATAACTAACACACTTTATAAGTTTTCTTACAGATTACATAAAACGTCTTATTAACTAAATTAAATTAGGCCTTCTAATGTAGTTTATAAGATATGCTGTAAACGTATTACGAGATCTTATAAACGTATTACGAGATCTTATAAACTTATTCGAGGTCTTATAAACGTATAACGAGATCTGATAAACTAATTAAGATTATTTCTGAACTTAATAAGAATTGTATATAATAAATAATATAGAATATATAAGATATGTTACAAAGTATACAATCTATCTTACATTTGTTTATGAGACATCTTTTTGGGGGAATAAATAACAGTTTGATTTTCCATAGAACTCAAAGAAAAGAAACTTTACCAATAATTGCCCGACGACGTTAAATTATCCATGATAATCTGTTTGAGCTTTTGTTGCCGATAGTATCAAGGCCAAATGTTATTTCACGTCATTAAGCCTGCGTGTTTAGAGGTCACTGATGACATTAATGGAATAAAATTGTTATCAGATATTTCTATGGTGAAATTGGAAGACACAAAAATAAATCATTGTTGAGTGCAGACTAGAAATTCTTTGCTTCCAATCGGTAAGCATGAACAAATGAATTATTATATCATATGGGGTATATGTCGACAATAGACAATTAAAACATAATGGACGCATCTGGATAATTATTTGACCGTATTTCGTGTATTTGTAGGATGAAGAATGAGTTTTTAATTTTTTTACTTGTTTTGCAGATAAAATAAAGTCGCCAGAACTTAACAGTTTGAAAGAAATTTTAGTATTGTTATCCTTACTAGAAGATTCAAATTTAGGAGGACAGCCAATCAGTGTCATAACCTCTGTATGGAACGCTGGAAATTTAGTTCTTTCAGTGTCCCATCAAGGCGTGTTAAATTGGACTGACATCTGATCAGCTTTTGGAAATTTAAATGATGTCGCGAAAAGTTATCAAATCAAACTAGATCAAGGCTTTTTCAATATTTGCGTACCTTCTACATATGAGATTTTGCCAAATTGGCTTGTTCACCTTTGGTTCTTTACAATGGGGACAAAACGTTTCGGAGATCTCTATATTATTTAGATCAAATGCAAAGGATTTTCGGTGTGATAAATTTATTATACAGCTTGATCTATAAGATAGTTCCCGAATGACGTCATCAGCTGCCATATTTGTGGTCAGCGGGCAGATTTACCGTTGACTTTATATTGTGTTTGAAAGTTGAAATAAATTCATTGAATCTCAAGATACTTTTACGAAAATTACATACATAAACAGAACACAAATCAATCTTTCTGTTAGTATCTATATTTGTGATTTATAAGTTGAGTTTGCTTCAGTGTGCATTGTTAAAAATGGTAAAGTTTGGTGATCGCATATAGGAGAAAGTTCCAGGTTGCCCATCGTCCAGGTAAAAGAGGTAGAATATCGTCTGCTAGAGACATTATCGGGAAGCATCTATACGAGGTTCAGGGGGCAGTGTGAAATATTTATTAAACAAGGTAAAAGCGTCTCATCCAGTGCGAATGGCACAATGGTCCCATAAAATCTCGTATATAATCACTAACAAACTATGTTAATTCTACTACTACTACTACTACTACTACTACTACTACTACTACTACTACTGACTTTGTACAACGCTTAAGCTTTAAAAGCTCAAAGTCCTTTATAATATTAGTTAACACATATATTTAGAACTCGACACCGTGGAATTAAAAACAAAGCATGGGGAAAATAATTAAGAATAAAGACATATTTTTAGGTCCCTGTTAAATCTGTTTTTGCAGCACTGTTATAAGGGAAAATCTTTGTTAATATTTTAATCCCCGGTTCAATTAAGACAAACTAGAGTTCATTTGTGTTCAGTAGTAGTTGAACGGGAAAAGATTAAGCGGAACAGCGATCCAGGTAAATGAAGTCTTTTACGAGAGGAATACCAAACTATGCCATTTTGACATTTAATAAGTTACATCACTCTTAATATTCTACACAATAGTCCAAAGAAAGCAATACTGCAATGACCACTCCAGTGGCCTAAATGGTTAGAGCGTCCGCCTCGGATGCGGTAGGTCACGGGTTCCAACCTCGGCCGAATCATACCAAAGACTTATAAAAATGGTACTAACAGCTGCCTCGCTAGGCGATCAGTTTTAGGACTAGTCGTATCTTGGTGTCAAGATAATGTTACTGGGTGGGACATGGTGCTTCATGTCTGCAGCCCCAGTGCTTACACATCACTATAAACTGCCACATTGCAGACATCGCAGCGATATGACTGAAAAATTTGTTAAAGCTATGTTAAAAATCCAACTCTCTCTCTCTCTCTCTCTCTCTCTCTCTCTCTCTCTCTCTCTCTCTCTCTCTCTCTCACACACACACACACACACACACACACACACAGTACTTCGACGTTGGCTTTGTATAGACTTGTATTCCTTCATTGGCAGAGTTATGTCCGTTTTGCTCACTTATAAACTGAGTCCAACTGAAAACTACACAGACCCAGATCTCCTCTCATAATGCACCAGCATATCTGGGTCTACGCAGTTTGTTATGAGTAATCAGTTGAACAAACAACATAGACATTGATCTGCTAACGCATTATAGACGTCAGATCAGGGTCTATGTTATTGGCAGTTAGACTTGGCTTGTACATGAGTATAGACGGTACATTACAGTTGTTACCGACCTCAAAACTATTTCCTATGTCTTTTCTGCACTACGCTAATTGCGTGTGTAGTGTTTAACACTTTAAGATATGTAATTAAACAGGTTTTGAAAGATAATTCAAGATATGGTGTCGCTAACTGAGTCATTGTTGAACAAGGCAAATCCAGCAGTGCAACAATAATGCAAAGTGCATGGGGTCAGAGCGCAAAGCTATGACAAGCCACCCGTTTACCGCAATGATCTGCGATTATGTACTGGACCACTATCTCTTAACAGTTCAAACAATGATATTGATTTTAGCATGCAAACAAGGAATGCAGTAATTAATAATTTGGCAAACTAATTAAGCTATACTTTAATAAAAGGTCATGTTTAGACATTGTGCAAATATAGGCTCATTGATCTGAATGTTAAGGTCAACAGAGGTAGGTGCGATCACACTCAATACTATGAAAGAATATGTAACGTTTGTGTAAGTCATATTGAAACGGAACCCTTCAGAGGATACGTTTTTATCTACCCTACAAAGTAGAAGTAAATGTGCATTGAACACAATATGTAACCTTTCATTATATGCATGTAAACATAGAACAGAACACCGAGAATCTTGTAATGTACACTAATGAATAATAATGATGCAGGTCAGTTTGTTTCTTCTAAAACCAAATGTATCTTTTTCTATCTCATTCGCTTGTTTATTATTTGTTAATGTTACATGTATTATGTAATTTGTGCTAGTGACCTACATTTCCTCATTGTATTAATAACTGTGTGTTACATGCAAGGGGTCTCACTACCAAGCGAATCAAACAACTTCTGCGTGAGTCTGGCTCTGACAGTGCATGTTTCCCCTATTTCTACCTGACAGTACATGTTTCCCCAATTTCTACCTGACAGTACCTCTTTCCCCTATTTCTACCTGACAGTACATCTTTCCCCTATTTCTACGGACCTCAAGACAACAGTCGTTGTTAATTGAAAGGTTTTGAAGCGCGCAAACACTACAAGTAATTTTCCTCTAATCACCATTCATCATGAAAATCTAATAATTTCATACTTGCATGTTTTTTTCTTTTGTTTCACCTTTGCATGATTTACCAGAAAGCTTATCTAAGCTGAATATTTGTACTTCACGCCAGACAATACAAAACACGATCCAATCACCCAATACATCGAATTGTTCCTACCTCAAAATTACTAAACACGTATACATAAAAATATCCAGAGAATTCGGGTGTTACGAAATTAGGGATGGTCCATTTTACGAAACTAATCCACGTTGTCAAAAAGTCTCGTGAATTCTGTATATAATGACGTTTGCTCATAGAAACTGGTTAATTACTCGGGATGAGAAATATCTTCCCAACATCGACTCTCCATAATCAGCAAATAATCACTAAAGTAAAAAAAAAGCTATAAAAGCAGACATGGATACAAATAGTTCATATCGTAGGTTTATTATAGTGGTTCTGTAAGGATTTAATTTTTTTATCAAATTGTATTAAAAGAATTTTTTTTTCTTTTAATGCAAATATGTATTATTTCAATAAAGATTTTGGTTTTTATGTGGGAATTGTAAACTCCCTCGCACTGCATAAATTCATTATACATTTCTTCCTAAATTCTAAGTCAGTAAATTTAGATTCAATCACATTAATACAAGGATTGCTTGAGCAAGCAAAATTCCTTTCTGCTGACGGTATCAGTTAATCATCATACATTTCCTTAACGTATCTTATCCGCCTAACTGACAAAAGAAAGAGAACGTCGGCTCACTATACTGTATCATTTTACACTGAAAGTAACAATACTTTACCGTCCATATGAAATTTCATTGTCTGAAAAATCATATCAAATTCAATCGTAAAAAGGACTAATAGAAAAATCCATTCTCAGGTCATCTTGGATTGGTCCCATATGGGACTAATTGGGAATTAGATGTTAAAGCATTCATATGATTAACACTAGAAGCCACTATGGTCCTTATGTTTTTTAACATTGGTGAGCCACTAGGGGACAAATGGGAATATAAGGTGAAAAACGTTCATAATATAAATATGGCGGGCCTGTACGTGCCTTATAGGAATATAACATGGTGAGCTGTTACATGTCGTACAAGAATTGTAACATGGAGAATGGCACTTTACATTACTCAACAGCACATAAAATTACTGACCAAGACGTACTCTGACTGACCAACACTAATAGGTGCTAACCAATGCACATACTTCCTGACCAAGACTCACCGTTACTGACCAACACCCACACCTACAAAGGGATGTGAAAAGGGGTGTAAAGTAGGGCGGTAAAGTAATGAGGCAAACTCCTCTCCCGACAGACCCACACACGTTCTTAAAGAGAAAAACCCATGTCTACAAACCAAACAGATCATCATTATCTTCATGAGTACTTCAGAAGAGCTGATTCGTGGCTTACCTCCTGAGCTGATAGAATGCATTTAAAACTATTTTGTATTTGCTCAAGTGAAAGACAAAGAACACTTGTATCCATATGACAAAGTGTGGAGTTATTTGTAGCTGACATTTTTAAAGAAGACTAATTGCCATGAAAAAGTCTAGATGGTGCATAAACTTTCACAAAAACTTGATTGCTTTCATCAATAACAGTGATCATTGGTATCTCATTACTATAAAAAAAGACTGTGGGAAAACTTCTCGTCTAGCGATTAAAGATTCTAAAGATCTTTTTCATGGAGTCTTTTGTAGAGTTCACTATTAATCTATCTTTGGAGTTCTGAGAACGCATTTACAACCATTTTGTGCACATTCAAGTGAAATGCAACTGATGTATACATTGTGGATTTTGATTTTATGAAAAGACATGATAGTAATGACAACAACCACTTTGTCTGTTCACAAGAAAACCATTGTGTTAAAAGTCCAATGACTAGCAATGAATACCCATTTACCCCTGTGATTGAAAACAAGCTACTTTTGTTTGGTCATCCTACACAATGCATCATGTGGTATTAAAAAGAATGGTAATCAGCTTACATACTACTGAATGAAAGTCAAGGAGAACACAGTTCATTTGTATAAGATATTCCTTGCGATGACAACAGGATCGTGTCTGACTCTAGTAAAACTAGTCTATTAATTTTCAGTGATATGTTAGTGGAAAATGAAGAACAAATTAAACTTTGGTCTACATGATGAGGATACAAAAAACCCCAACTCTAATCTTATTTACATTATAATAAATTTATTTCAATAATGAGTACAAGACAGTTAGCCTTGATGCCCTGAATGTGGTCTTGTTTATAAGTCCAGGAAAACATTCCAAGTATTAATGTTTGCAAAACAATTCAGACCACCATAGCTGAATTATGCCTGTGATGATGCATTGTGTTTGCCATGTATATATTTAATTAAAGAGTTTTAAAAAATTCCTAAAAAAAGGGAAAATGAATAATGCCACCCCTCCTTGTTTAGCCCAACACTTAGCACTGATGGAAAAACAGATGATTCAAATGGTTCCTAAAAAAAATCATTGATATGGTATGTGAACATTGTCTGAACTTGCTGAAAGGAACTGTTTCAGCGATGAAGCCACTGAAACAATGATTATTACACTCTTTGACACATTGTGAAATATAAAATTTCAGTCAGTCAAATGAAAAATGTCCTCTTGTAATGAAGAGGATTACTTCCATTGCTGATACATATATAAACATCTATTCAGAAGGAGGAATGATAACAAGATTCTCAAAATAGTCACTGTGGTTGTCATACTGGACACAAGATCAGCACTATTTCATTTGTGACCAACTAAACATAGACATCATAGTCTTTTGGTGAAACCTTATCACTATGGACATCCATTCAAAAGGAGTAGCAAGAAGAAGATTTTCAAGATGGCTAATGTGGTGGCCATACTGGACATTAGATCAACACTATTCTTAGTTAGGAACAACTAGACATCACAAGACATCTTTCAGTGAAAATCCCATGCTGACAGACCATTCATTCAAGAAAAATAACAATAGTAAGATTTTTAAGATGGTCATTGCGGTGGCCGTATTGGATTTTAAGGGACACCATTTTCGTTTAGGACCAACTAGACCATGGGATAAATGTGTGTTCAAAATTTCATGGCAATCTTCCTAGCAGTTAGGGAGGATTAACAATGACAAACTGGTGCTAAAAGACAGACTGACTTCGGACAATGGATGGACAACAGACAACATTATATCCTCTGTTTATATAAGCAGTAGAGTTAAATAAAATCAACACAGTATACAGAGTTGATAGTATAAAAACAGTACACTCATTTGATATTATCAAACAAGTTTCAAACACAAAAGTTCATCAATAAATATGTTATGAAATAGGTAATTTTGGATTCATCTTGTTATAGGTTCTCAGTCAGTCATACTGGCACGTTTGGTTGCATAGGCTGCCAGTGCTGTCACTAACCAATACAGCTAGACTTGTGTTAATGTGACATACCTTTGACCTACAAAAAGGTCACTTTGAAAACACTGACAATGCCCATTTAATAAAATAATAGCTGGAGGCTATTGTGATGATGGAAAACTATTTATACATTATTATTTGATCACCACATTACTACATGTCTTGATTAAAGTGGCTCATTTGCAACTATTTCAGATCTAGTTTCCACAGCCTGATTTATCTTTAGATGTGGATCTCTCAAAGTTTTGAACAAATCAAGTCAAATACCCTTTACACAGATCAGCAATGTGTGAGTAAATCCTGAAATAATATATGAATAAAGAGGGATTTTCAATTAAATATTTAGGCCTTCATTATAACTTTGCTAATGAGGGCATAGGATGGGGTACATAACCAAGGAAAATGTAAAAATTAGGGATTAACCATGCAAAAGCTGGTAACTACAAGGCACATATTATATTTAACACACTAGAATGTTATATTAAGGTATCAATATGATTTTTCTATACTTTATTCTTTGAGTCAAAACAAACAAAAAGTCTTCCAACTTAAAAAGTAGGCCAAAGCCTGTATGTTTCTTCCAAAATGAAAATAATTTGCTATAAATTTTATGATCTTTATCCCATGGTCAAAAGGGTTTGTGAGTACATCCCAGAAAGAGTTGTCTTTACTTTTGACCAAGGCATCCTAAGAATTGACAGAATCCATGACAGGGTTAAGGAAATATAATGAAATGAAAGGTTTTGATAAAGACATTAACACAGTTCTTCTATACCTGTAACCTGTTAACTGAACCTTAAAGTTACATGGATGAGTGAATTTATTGCAGGATAAATTGACTTTGCTCAATAAAGGATATAGATTTCATCCTAAATAAGAACACAAGCCATTAGAGGTGCCTGGTATTAGAAGTATACTGGTTTACAGTGGGATTTTTTTCCGGTGGAACATACCACAGTACTTATACACTGTACCGGTTGTTACGTATCGGCTCGTTTAAAGTAACATGAAGAAAAGAGCAAAGACAACAAGCTTTGTAAATTTTAACAAAAAAATTTTATTTCCCTACAAAACACGGTGAAAAGGTAAAAATATGAAACAAGACTTACGATTTATGAAGAAGATCCAAAAATTTGTACTAAAATTGTGAAAACATAAGTCCTGTGAATAAACAGTTCTAAATTGAAGTAGTCTGAATCTCAATTCCGTTCCAAGATGGCGGATGATGACGTCAGACGAAGGTTAAACACAAATGTCCAGAATTTTCAATGCGAATCACAATTTATATTGTCCTGTTCCAATTTAGAATTAATTTCAGCAAATGTCTTTGTCCAAAGCCAGTTGTGTAGTTCTCCAGGGAAAATAATTATTATTTAAAAGGTAGATGAAATACAGCTATTGTCAATAACAAAACACATGTTTTTCTTCATACGTACGAACAACTCTTTCCAGCACAAAAGAATACCTTCTTCTTAAGGTATTAGAAATTCTATAAGATCTTATGATGTGACTCTCTAAGACACTAAAATATGACTCTCCAATATGACTCTCCACTAGTTCGCAGCTACCTGAGTATTTTAAAGCAAACTAATACGTCATTTCATGTACAAGCACGAAGAAATCATGGAGATTTCGAAATATCGCCAACGTAGTACAGAATGTCAATAAGTATTATTAGAAATGACCGTGGTCACAACCAATCATTTACATAGCTATTTCTGACTGTTTACTTAATATGACAAAACCGTCATGCAAAAATCGTGCTTACGCGAGTCACATTTACGTTCTAAATAAACACGATGTTTCTAACAAAATATCAGATCCTGCAAACATAATCATCATATAATAATAATTATATTTAATGATATAAAAATGAAATAAAAATGAAATAGAAAGAATTAGAAAGAATTCAAATTTTAACACACGTAATTTAACTATAGGGTCATAACACGGTACATTGGTAGTTTCCATCAGTAAAGAATATACAGAAATTTCTGAGGGATCTTGTTATGGCTTTAATGAAATTAGCATTGTGTTTTCATTATTCATGACAAACTAGTTCAACAAATTAACTTTTGTTTTACAAAGCTGTTCTATCAATCATAAATTAATGATGAATATTACAAATATAATTTTATTACATACCCATTTTTTCTTACATGGCTAATCTGGCATGCGATAAAGATGTTCAGTCTGTGATTCTGTATTGCTCAACCAGACATGTCTTTCAATGAAGACCCCATGTTGATATGACCATTCAGTAATACCAATAACAAGATTTTTAAGATGGTTGTCATGGTGACCATATTGGATGCAAGATTAGCACAATTTTACCGATAGATATTGTAGAAAGTCTTTTGGTGAAAACCCCATTGTCAGTAGGAATACAGGTTTAGGATGAGTATTGGCAACAATATGTTCATTATGGCCAAATTGGTAGCCATTTGATATCAGATCAGCATCATTTTCATTTAAGATCAATGAGGCACCATAAGAAATCTTATGGTGAAAGACCACATTGATATGACTTTGCCATTTAGGAGTAGTGACAAGAAGAAAAATCCATGTCAACATGATAACCTGTTCAGACACAGTAGTGACAAGAAGAAAAATCCATGTCAACATGATAACCTGTTCAGAAGCAGTAGTGACAAGAAGAAAAATCCATGTCAACATGATAACCTGTTCAGAAGTAGTAGTGACAAGAAGAAAAATCCATGTCAACATGAAAACCTGTTCAGACGCAGTAGTGACAAGATATTGAAGGTGGCCACTATGTCTGCCATGTCGGATTTTGATCAGTATTATTTTCATTTATGACCAAATAAATATTATTAGAAGACTTTTTGTAAAAAAAATCCATATCATTATAACCATCTAATTATTTACGAAAATCAATAACAAAGTTCTCAAAAATGGTCATCATGGCAGACATGTTGGATGTCAGACTAGCACTGATTTCATTTAAGACCAATTAGACATCATTAGAAGACTTTTAGTGAAAACCTTATGTCAATATGACCATAAGTTTTTGAGTAGTAGTGATAACAAGATTTTCAAATTAGATGTGGCAGTTGCTATAATGGACGACCAAGTGGCACCATTTTCATTTAGGACCAACAAGATATTGGGATGAATGTGTCTGTAAAGCCTGGTAGAAATCCTCCCATTAGTTCATTAGGACTAGTGATAACTTGCGCTAGGATTTGATGGATGAAATGCAATAGTAAAAACTTTCTGGTCTATAACCAGTAGAGCTAATGAGAAACAGTTCTCCCTCGTTACAATGCACTTTGTTATATTATGATTTTAGATATAATGTGGTAATATGGACCCAACTCATAGTGTATAACATGTTAAAAGACACTGTATAGCTTCTAGTTTTACCTTTATTCACTTTTCAAAACACAATTTAAGAGATTTTTATTATTCTCACTATATCACAGTTTGGTGTCAAAGTGTTATCATCAATATATTTTGATTTAGTATAAAAATGGTTCTTACTAAACCATGGTTTGGGGTTTTCCTGGATATATTGTTATTTGGTATATACATGGTTCTCACTAGAACACAGTTTGGTGTCAAAAGTGTTGTCATCAATATATTGTGATTCAGTATAAACATGGTTCTCACTGTAACATGGTTTGGTGTGAACAGTGTTATCATCGATATATTATGATTCGATATAAACATGGTTCTCACTATAACATGGTTTGGTGTCAACAGTGTTTTCCTCAATATATTGTGATTTGGTATATACATGGTTCTCACTATAACACAGTTTGGTATCAACAGTGTTGTCATCTATAAATTGCGATTCGGTATAAGCATGGTTCTCACTATAACACAGGTGTCAACAGTTCTGTCATCGATTTATTCTGATTTGGTATATATGTGGTTCTCACCATAACATGGACCCTGGCTACCATGTCTGAATGAGGGAAAGCTTTATCTGAACTAATGGAAGGTCATCACATCAGAAGTGCCCTGTTGAAGGAGTCATTAGAAATAAGAATAAAAGATCAGACAAGATTATGCTCATGAAGTCCTTTATTTCTTCACATGTTTACCAATACCATAATCCCTATCTTCTCCAGAAAAGAGAGCCCATAACAATGTAATAATCCAATTATAATTGCAAACATCTAAAATTCTATCAACACACCACGTTAAAAAGGCAATTATATGATTGAAATCAACATGAATTTCTCTCTTGAATAATCATTCTACTAATATAAGTGTACAATAAATGATGTGTGACATCAGAAATGAATAATAACAAGGATAACATGGATAATATTAATAGTAACAGTATTGGCAATGAGAACAAAATATTTGATTTACATTTAACCTAGACCTGTAATTATCTTATGCAGTGGTGCTCAAGGAAATAAAACCATGATAACTATGGGTAAGTTCTCATGCACTATTTGGAAATTAATAGAATACATATAAGAATTCATGGACAATTAAATGAAGATTATAAAACAAACTTCATCCTGTATTCAAACCTTACAAACACTGAGTTGTAGTGATTTAAAGAAATAAACATCATCATATTAAAATGCATGACAATAAAAATGTTTAAAATCAATAAATGGAAACAAATAAAATCACCAGCTTAACATGTTATATGCAAGTAGAAATACCTTGAATGCTATCAGCTGTAAACAAAAAAAATGATTGAAAATTCATAGGTCACTGTGTTAAGAAATAAAAACATCACTTTTTGAAGTCAGAAAGAGGATTAAAATACAATGAAAATAACAGAGATAGTAACCCTGGCCTAAATATTTATTAATGTTGTCAGTTACATGACTGTGAGTTTTTTTATTTTTAAAATTAACTTCAATAAACAAATCTGAATGAATCATGACTAATTTTTGTGTGCAAAATAACAATTGTCCACATGCATTTACACCATTTTACAGAACTGTGCATCTCACCATTAAGTTTAACCAAAGGAAATATTCAGTAATCTCTTTCTGCATCCAGTCCAACTGTAAACATAAGCCATGATCTGCTGACACATTATGTGCCAGATGACCAGGGTCTGTATTGTTCTTTCTACTTATTACTCTTAACAAACTGCAGTGACCCAGATCTGCCAAAACTTTATGTGCCAGATGACCAGGGTCTGTATTGTTCTTTCTACTTATTACTCTTAACAAACTGCAGTGACCCAGATCTGCCAAACCAATATGTGATGGAAGATATGAATCTGTGCAGTTCATAGCTGAACTAGACTTATACGTACTTGTGGTATTTTGTTACCAACTTTAGGGTCATAGCATATTTTCAGCCACTGAATTATTGTTGAAACTAGGTATAAAATGGTTTTTTATTCATGATATCCCTCTATACATTAACTTCAAAAATATCCTGTCATTCTTTGAAATGGGAAAAAGCTTCAGTAATGGCTTTGTACTAAATAACATTACTAAATGACATGAGAAGCACAAGTTTGGGGTGTGAGAGATTCACAAAAGGCCTGAATTATGGCAAATACTTATTTTTTTTAAATAAAAAAATGGAACCTAAAAGAGCCACAACTCTGCAAGAAAGGAAAGCAATAAAAGACAACATGGGCAAGTCATATCATATAACATGCTGAGAATGGCATATTGTGTGACATGTTGATCTTTGATCCAAGGATGCACATGAATTTACGGCAAAGTATAACCAAATGTGCTGCATTATGAATTTCTCAATAAGGAGGTGTTATTCTGTGGACAATTTTAAGATAAAATACTGCAACTCCATAAAAAAGGCAGACAAAAATCCTCTATTTAAATGCAGTTTGCAAAACAAATAGCATTATCACGTCAAATGGTCGCATTGCTAATCTGGTTTTCCACATAAAAATCATAGCAGTCAACAAGATGATCTATAATAAAAAGCCAGAACTCCACAAAATGAAAGAGCCTTAAAATGCATGTGTATGTCTCTAAAGAAGCTACTGAAATGAAGAAAAACAAAAACAAACCAACAAAAAAAATCCACAATCCCAAAACAGATCAGTCAGAAAATGGCTGAACTGCCTTTACAGAAAGTATGAGCATTAACTTAAAAATCAGTGTGATTCTATTCAATTCAACGGATGGCATATTTCACAAGGAAATTATGAAATATTTCACAAACTGGTTATTCTTCAGTAATATTTACATCTGAAATTATAAGGTAAACATCTGTACAAATAAACCCATAGTCTAGCAAGCAAGTGTCCAACAAAAATGAACTTTATGCAAACAAAAAGGTATATAGTTAACAAAGTATGAAAGGTAGCTCACAGCAACCTATTTATGATGTACAATTGTAGTACTCCTTAAGATGAATACAAATATCAAGTTTTGTGATCATACAAGCTAAAGTGGCAGATAAACTGACTGAAACAGAAAAGGTATAAATTGTTAATGAAGCATAAAAATAAGTCACAGCAATTTACTTATGGTTCGTACCTGTACTACCCCTCTGATGGATGTATATATTAAATTACGTTCTAAAATGGCCAAAAAACTGACCATAAAAATGCAAAATGTACTTCTCTGCATGATTAATAAAAATGTAGGTCACTGTGATATATTTGTGTTATGCACCTTAGTACTCCTCAGAAAGGATGCAAGTTTCAAAACTGAACAAGCAATGGCATCCAAGAAACTGGCATAAACATAAAAAGAGTACATGGTCACTGGTGAGTAAAATGTTGCTTCAGAGGGACCTACTTTTAATATCGCAGTGTACTGTTTCTCCCACTGCATTCGCACATCAACGTCAATGACTAGATACTGACTAAAATATAAAAGTGCAAATGTAATAATTACCAATAATGTCTATGATACGTTCAACAAACCTCTTGACCTAGCATAATGAATGTCAATCAAAAATTGTATAACAAAAATTCCAATGACCACCCAGTTTGACATGAAGCCTTACCCAGTGCATTTTCTTCTCCACATGCTGAGTTGATCTAGGTCCCATTGGGTTAACTGTTATCTGACACATACAATTTCAAAATACCTTCAACATCTCTTGTCCAATTCTGATTAAATTTTCACTATGCACATAAAATCCCCTATCAATCACCATGCACTGTAAATCCTCTATTGATTGATCACCATACATTCAAAATCCTGTATCAATCACCATGCACTTTTAAATCCCCTACCAGTCACCATGCAATTAAAATTCCCTATCAGTCACCATGTACTTAAAAATCTCCTATCAATCACCATGCATTTTTAAATTCACTATCAGTCAAGTAACATTTTTTAATTCCCTACTAGTCACCATGCATTTGAAATTCCCTATCAGTCAACATGAACTTAAAATCCCAAATTAGTCACAACACACTTAAAATCCACTATCATATTTTTATTACTGCAGAAAAATGCTAAACTCATTAACTATACTAATTTGTGGGTAGCACATTCCTGGGTTTTCTGAGAGGTCAACTAAGTGAAATTCAACTAGACCTGCCTTTAATCAATAAGAAGTTCCATATCAACTTGACCTATCTTTAATCAATATGAAGTTCCATATCAACTTGACCTGTCTTTAATCAATATGAAGTTCCATATCAACTTGACATGTCTTTAATCAATAATAAGTTTGACATCAACTTGACTAGTCTATACTCAATATAAAGTTCTATATCAACTTGACCCATCTATACTAAATAAGTCCCATATCAAGCTGACCTGTCTTTACTCAATATTAAGTTCCATATCAATCTGACATTTCCCTACGAATGAAGTTCTGCATCAACTTTGGTTTCATCAATAATGTTCTTTGAAAGTTATTTCAGTAAAAAAGAAAGTATGCAAGGACAAAGGCCATGACTCTGTGAAGTTTCACAAAAAATAAAGTCAAAATTCAACCCGAGATACATTTTCTCAATATAATACCACAAAGCAAAATCATTCTAACCAATGAACCCTTCAAATGCTATTGAGTACAAATGGAATTCATGTTTTAAGGGCATGTTTTGGGTCAAAAAAGGCCATAACCTGAATGAAAATTTAACCTGACCAACTTAATTACCATACATAACCAAAACCAAATATGGTTTTAATTTATAAAGTCTTTAAAAAGTAATTAAGAAAAGACAGAATTCTGGTTGTAAAGGCAAACTCTGAAGTTAAACTGGGGTTAACTTAGTCAAAGTTTTACCCACAAAATAGGTAAATGTTAAACTTTACTTACACTTTGTTAATATTAAGCCTATATCATTTTTTTAAAATTCCATATATCCTTTAAAATTACTGGGCAGAAACAAAATGTGTCATTGACAGACAGATCACCAAAGGTATCTATAAAAATATGAATCAGACTTTTTTCTCTGACCTTTAGTAATATACAATCTAAATTATGTCAGAGCAGAAAATGTCAGATTTTTTAATTCATCCATCAGGCAGAGATTATGAAAGGTAATAATTACATTTCTTAACTTCAATTATATTTCTTGAAACAACTTTTGAAAATACTCAACTTGGTCATGGCATCAATTTTTTGTCCAACTTGCTTATTACGAAACTCTCTCATCAAAATAAAGAGTTACATATAAACATGCATGTGTGTAGTCTAGTATAAGAATAAATGAAATGATGAATTTCCTGAAGTTGTCAAACAAATTTATGCTTAGAGCTATCATACAAGCAAGCAAGTTGGATGCAATACCAAATTCATGTTCATGTGGGCCTTATTTTGGTAAGGGCTCTTCCAGTAAAACATACCTGGGACCCTGGGAAGGCACTTTTAACGTGGTGTACTCACCCACAGAAGCAATTTAGAATTTTTGTGTCATTTTAATATAACTCTGTGAAATCAAAGTACCCTGGCATATATTTTTAAAAAACTGACTTCCCTGGGTATTTATATGTTTAAACGGAACAGCCATAATGTAAACTTGTATACCTATTTTTCCTATTTTCTGGGGAGGATGTCATTGTACTGTAGAAAAAAGTTTTGTTTTTTTTCAAGGTTGATCTGATGAGAAAGAAGATCATGGCACTAAAACTGCCAACATATATCACATCCTTGTGAAATAATGAATTCACATTGCTACCATTCTTATTTAAGAAATAACTAATGTTTACAAACTTCAATAGTACAATTCTTTGATTGCTCATGTTAATAAACTAATTTCAAGTCATGATGTGGAGTAGTTTTAGTTCTATGACTCAACCAAAAATACACACTACACTGGTAACCTGTTTACCTACTCTTTCATGAATACTTTTAAGCTGTGCAAATTCATCATCACAGTAACAGTGACACATAGGTGAAATTATTGTATTGAATTTGCAAATTGTTCTACCTTTCCTTGGAATATAAACTTAATTTCTCAAATCAGTTCATATAACAGTACTTGATACTTTTTTGTGACCATAGTGATCAATGCTTCATTGATACAGGATGGTGTTTTAAAGTAATCAGCACCATGCACCGAAGCACAAGAACAATGCAATATAAAGGCAAACGTACAATTTAATTACTTTTCTTTAAAAATTAAACTTGGTTCTTTGTTTTATTTCCTATTTTAAATCAAGGTATTGAATAATTTTTTCTGACTGCACATTGATCAATGCTTCATTAACTGCCAAGCACAAGTACAATGCATAGTCTAAGCAAATTTGCAATTTATTTACTTTCCTTTGAAAAATAAAATTAGTTCTTTGCTTTATTCCTTATCTTAAATCACACTATTTGATATCCTGAGTGACCATACAAATGCCACTGCTTCACTGACTAAGAATGATGCTTTTAAATGTAATCAGTGTCACCTAAAGCTTTTATGTGCCCAACATAATTATGATGCATTAAGTAAATTTAGTTTAGATACCTGGATAAACTTTATAAGTGTCATGTTAGTACAAATAAGTATAAATAATGGACCCTAACTGTCACATAACATCTTGTGTTCGATCTTCAATCTGAACAAATATAGTCAAACAAAACATCAACATGCCCAGCATAAGAAACTCCTTTACTGAGAGAGACAAACTAACCATCACAGCCACATACAAGTATTAAGCAGTAACAGAAATGAACAGAGCAAACAATCAAGCATCGTTTTACTGGAAACCAATTAAACATCATGTAACAAATGATGATCAGAGTAATATCTAAAATGTCAGAATGTTGTTTCACAATGAAAAGAGATTAAAATCATCAAGATATTGGAATGTTTGATGTTGCATCACATGTCAGACCAAGTTTTTCACCTTATGCCAAGTCAAACATCAGTGTACGTGTTATACACACCAAACTATGATATATAAATGTACAAAATTTGTATACAGATCTCAACAAGGAATTTCCAGTTAAAGCAATGTTTTTGGCCAACTTTTAAAAGTTTTAAGTATGTAGCAGCATACTATTGAATTGTAATGAAAATAACGCTATAAAATAAAAAAAAATTCTTAACCTTTATGAATCATTTTATCCTCTATTAGTACTGATTGTTTTAGAATAAGGTCATTCATATATATTTTGCAGATAGCCTATGATCTTTTGACAGACGTTTTAGTGCTAATTGACCATTAACAGAGGAAATACAGACAAATATATAATACTCTCAGAAATTGTTAAGAAAGTCATTCTGAAATCAGAACTTCTGGTCTCACTTTTATACCAATTCCACACTAGGATTTTCTGGTCTCACTTTTATACCAATTCCACACTAAGTTTTCTTTTGAAAACAGCAAAGTCCATCTGCAAAAGTAAATTTGAATGACCTCATCCTAAACAATCAGTAATTATTGGGAATAAAACAGCCATAAAAATTAGACACATTTAATTCTTATTACCTTAAGTCATTTTTATTCCTGTGCTAAAATATCTTGCACATTTAGAACACCACCAATAAATCGTGTCGTTATTTCATATGCAGACTAAGAACAAATGCTGCCATGAATTTAACATAAAGCCATAACTCCATACAATCTTAAATACAAAAACATTTCTGACTTGAAACAATGCCTCTTTTTGTTCACAACATTCACAAAATGCTGGATTTAATCAAATAAATCACACAAAAGGCCATTTTCTCAAAACCTGTTGAGCACAAAATGCAGTGCCAAGCTCAAAGACCCAAAATCAAATACTAGTACGATTCTACACCTGCATCGTGGACAATTTTGTACTCTAGTTCAGTGACCCAAGTGAGAGAAAAAAATAATGTTATTCTAGCTTGATTCTAAATAAAGTTATAAACTGCCAAAGTCCTGTGAGTCTAGCTTTATTCTAATTATGTTAAAAACTGTGAAAATTCTGTGATTCTAGTTTTACTCTAAATAAAATTAAAGTCTTTTAAAGTTTTGGGACTTGGAACTTGAGCTTGAGTTTCTTGCCAAGAGAGTATGAGGCAAGGATTTATGCTGTTCTATTTTTTTTTATAAATATAAGTGAAGAGCACAGACCTTGATATGACCAATGCATCATATAATAGCAGATCTGGGTCCACACTTTTTGCAGCTAGGTTTTCTGTATGTACATATAAAAGCAGAGAAACCACTGATGAGGGTTCTCATTCTATGCCACAAGTGATGATGAAAGAACACAGGACAAAAAGAAGCACGCATCTAATAACAGAATGAGTTAGAGACGGTTAATCTCTGATGAAAGTTTATTGTTTGTAATGGAATTCAGCTGCCAAGTAAGGGAAATGAATTCCTTTTGAAGGTCTGTGCCATCTGCCACATGGAACAAGTTACCACATGATTGTAAATTATTTTAATTCTATGTAGTATTTTTGCTTGTTGCAGAATAAAAAAAACCTATTTTGTATTATATGTTAATTGTTTCCTCAGCTAGTTCAAAATAAACTGCACACTGACATGAGAAAGCGATAATCATGCAATAACTAGTCCCATGTGGCAACTGGTGCAGACTTTGTAATTAGAGAAAGAATAAAAATACTAAGTTTTTTAATTCTGATTGCCCCCAGAATTAAAACATTGAACTGATGAACTTGGTTTAAAAATTTAAGATACAAATGGTCCATCTGTTCTTCATAAATATTTATGTTCATCTGAAAGTTGCAAAGAAAATTATCCATAAAACTTGCTGCCTAAAGCTCCTGCTTCATGACGTTTGTATTGTGATATAATGCTAACATGAGGTGCACAGCAATATTGTTTCTAACAATGTCAGTTGCTTCTATAAACTCTAGTCTCTTCATAGAATGCTCCTGGCAAGTCCAACACAACTACAGTCTACTTTTTTAAACTGACTCAGATAATGCGATTATGCTGTTTATACAACGGATTAGTGGGAATAATTAATATCCTATGTTTTAATCCACAACTGTCAATTATACTACTCTAAATCAATTCAGAATTTAGATATGTAACATGTGAACATGACATAATAAATGAAACAATAATGTCAGACACTGTAGATACATAATATAAAGATGTCTGAATATATTTTAGCCATTATATCACACTAGTCTATGGTTTCTATTGATTAAAATTACTGATTTTTGTCATGTGATAAACAGAATCTTACATATGTGTTCATGTTAAATAGATGAAAATCGTGAAATAATTTCTATTTTATGCATATCAAAGCTTGTAAAATGCTGAGATCACTGAACTGTTTTCGTAATTTTCCTTTTAACTTGGCACTTACATAAGAGCCTCCGTATCAGATTGATCCCACTTAAATGGATTGAGTGCAAAAATGCATTTGTCAAGTCTCACACAATGTATCTTCTCTACTGATGAATGAATTTTAATGCTACACTTAAGAGTTTTGCTGCTGTCCCCTGTTCTGTATATGTTCCATCTAGTTTCCATACCTCTCTAGTTGTTGTAGTTTGTGAGTTTGGTACACAAAGGAGTTTTCACTTCTGAGGACTTCCTCTGGGACTGCGGAAGGATTCATTTTGAACTGTTATACCTACAGCAAAACAAAAGATATCTTGATTTCTGACAGACTTTTCCTTGGCCCAATATTTTCACAACTTAAATCACACACAGACACACATAAAGACACACACACACACATGAACAGGCACACACACTCACATATTAAAATAGAAATATGCAGAAATGCTACCTGGATTTCATCATAAGGGGAGATTTTCCCCTTGTCACAAAAAAAAGGGGGAAGTAAACAAAAATGGGGGGGGGAGAAGGAAATGGCCATAGTTCAATATTTATTTAATACTTCAATATCCACCTCTCTTTCTTCCTGTTTCATCCAGTAAGATACCTACTGAAATCAAAATCTTGAAATGATGTTTCCTCTAGTTGTATAAGCATCAATCTGTTAATTGCTTCTAACTTAATCTGTTACTTATCTGTGTATGAATACAGTTCTGTACTGAGAACTCCACTTTCAGTCTGCTGTCTGAAAGTGCCTATTCATAGCTACCTTAGCCAGTTGGAACAAATTTGAAAACTGTTCTTTATGGTTGCTCTGTACAATTTTCCACAGCTTACAGGTATCATCTTTTAGATACTTCTGCTTCAAGATAAGATTTTTCACTAAGCTTAACTTTAAAGTTTAACTTTCTTGAATTAGCACTCTATTGACTATTATGTCAGATTTACGTTTTCATAATGTTTTACTACAATTTTTAAGTCCATTAATGTCATAGTCTACTTGCTCAAACATGAATTTTGATCTAATAAATACCTTTTAGAGTTTTGTAGCACATGATCCCACATGGCTACATTGTGAGAAGAAAAGGAATGAAAAGTGCACTTTACTTTTAAACTGTCTGTATTTTAATTTGGCTTGTTTGTCTGTCTTTTCCACATTTAATTTTGAAACACCCCCACAATGAAGGGTTTTCCGTCATGCTGTCTGTTTTTGTCCATCACACATGTGTAACGGACCCAAATTTAACACCGCTTTTGGGTTCAAAGTCACTCAGTATTATCTCCATTGACGCTTTTCCAGCTCCAATAATCTGATTTACTTTCTAACTTTAAAAATAAATTGCCTTTATCACTATGATCAACCAGAATTAGTTGAACAAAATCATCAGCTAAAGATGAACCAAGCTGGGAATCATCCATTTTGGGTCTTCCAGATAGCCTGTTTTATAAATGCCTATTCGTAAAATATCCTTGATACTAGGTTCATTCTATGACAGAATGCATGTTATGGGGCCCAATGTTCCAATCAAATTTAGTTTCACAACCATTCATGTTAAGCTGAAGAAACCTGATGTGTTAACAGTTATGAAAATATAAACATAAAAAAAAGCTGCAATATTTTGGGTCTTCCAGATAGCCTGTTTTATAATGCCTATTCGTAAAATATCCTTGATACTAGGTTCATTCTATGACAGAATGCATGTTATGGGGCCCAATGTTCCAATCAAATTTAGTTTCACAACCATTCATGTTAAGCTGAAGAAACCTGATGTGTTAACAGTTATGAAAATATAAACATAAAAAAAAAGCTGCAATATTTCTGCTGGCTTGACTTTTGTTGTGACAAGCACTTTAAGAGTGAATGGCTGAAATAAAAAATTGTATACTGCACTGAGTACATTACTGCACAGAATACATTTTCATATGCACAAATTGAAACAAATTTGAGGGAGTTCTAGTGCATCACCACTTTCCAAGTGCACGAATTCATTCAAATTTTGTGTGAATCACATGATCGCATGCATTGGGAGCATCTTTGAATATGCTCTTGAAACACTAATGCCCGTCCACTGCTACTGAGAAACTGTCCCGAATTCAAAGCATATCGAGATAAATGGACAAATGGAAGTGCTGATGGCCAGATGGATGTGTTGACAGACAGATGGATGAACAAGCGAACCATCTATGCCCTAACTGCATTTGTGGTTAGAAAAAAAAATCTTCCATGACAAATGGCATGGTAAAGTCATAAAGTGTACAACTAATTTTGCAAGAATTAAAATTTTAACTCAATACATATACTGCAGACTCTGAAGAATAGATTTTGTCCTATATCTTAAATACAATACTTTTGTTTCTTTTTTGTATATTAATCTAAAAGGCAAAAGGCAAAAACAAGGCAGGTGCCTGGAGTTCAAAGGCACCCACATCTGGATAATTTCCAGATATCTGGCAGAATTTAGAAGCATCCGATGTGTTGTTTAACTTTGTTTTTGCTTTAAATAACTTTGGTTGGTCCACATGGTGCATTGGCATCTTTACATGAATGTGAAGGGTGTTCATGCTAGGACTCTATGAGAGAATATTGTTCCTTCACTGGTCTTTGCATGCAAATATGTCAAAGGTGTGGACATGAGTCTTGTTTTAACTTTAAAAGTCCATGAATGAGGTATTTTATTTGTACAGTGCTGGACATGGATGACTGGCAAATAAACATAATTATATTAGGGGTGAAATGATACACCTGTGCCATGTATCGATACAACTCATGACACACAGCCTGCAATACGATACATATTAATACACTTGATGGTCTTTCCTATTTTGAAAGGTAGGTGGCACAAATTTGTTTATGTTGTCATACTGGTTTATTTCCATTGTGCAGATTACAGACAGAGATATAGTTATCATATATTTATAAGCATTTCTCATCAATGACAAGAAAACAAAAATACTTTCAGACTACTTGTTGGTTGTCAGTGAGTTTTATTCAGCGTTTTAGGCCATTTAGTGGTGGCTCCATTTAACTCACTTTAGCCACCAGGCCCTTTGTTTTACACTGCATGAATGCTTTGAAAACAACTTATTACCAATTTCATGTCTAACTTAAACTTGGAAGACATTACAATGTTATCTTCAAAACAGAAGCAATAAAGCAATTTCCTCGTGCAAAGAAAATCTCATCTAGAACAAAACCAGGCATGGGAATGAGAATGAATACCAACAAAATATATCACACTGTTCTTCCTGCATATGCAAAAGACTGCTGTGGCCACAGGTACTTGTATTTATTAGTGAAGAAGGAAGACTACTGACAACAGCCAGTCCTATTCTATAATTTAATTTTTTTTACACAATGAACTTCAGCTGTTTGAAATCTGCCCCCTTGCTGATTTTGTGGTAATTTTATTTATTCCATCAGCACCTTCATTCACTGGTTAAATATCTCGGCATAGAAAGAGACATTCCAAATTTGTTCCCCATGTACAATTTAATGAGAGATACTGCCAGGATTATATCTTAAGGGGGACTTCACCCTTTTTCACTGAAAGAAGCGGGGATTAGAAAAGAAGTAGGGGGAGGAGGAAACAGTCATGGTTCAATATTTACCTAACACTTCAATACTCCACTTTTTCAGAGCTCTACTGAAATCAAAATCTTTATAAGATCTCACCTCTAGCTGTTTAAGTATTAATCTGTTAATTATTACTGAGCATCCTTATCTGTGTATGAATATTTTTCTGTGCTTCCTTCTGAAAGGGCATATACATAGATAGCTTTGTCAGCTTGAAGATGTCCGGAAATTGATCTTTTTGGCTGTTATTTAGAATTTTCCAGAGCTCACATATTTTATCTTTTGGATACATCTACTCCAAAATAGGATATTTCACTAACACAAACTTACTTCTTGAATCAGTAGTTTACTGACTACTATGCCAGATTTCTTATCTGTTCCATAATGCTGTATTTGGGTTTTTAGTTCATCAATGCCATAGTCTGCTTGTGCAGACAGAGGTATTCAAATAAATACCGTTTCTTCTTAATTTCATTTTTCTATCCTTATTTATTCAGTTTATCTTAACCCTGACAAGGATATGTGGTTTTGTAGCATATGATCCACAGGGCTAAATTGACTGATTAAAAATAATGAAAATTGCATTATACTTTTTAAATTGTCTGTATTTAAATTAGGCTCAGTATTCTGCCCTTTCTACACTTAATTTCTAAATACGGCTGAAAGGGAGACTGAAAGTCATTCCCTCTATTTTAGTCCAACCAATATGTACATCTGACTTGTATTTAACACATTTTCGGGCTCAAAATCACTCACTGGTATTTCCATTAACAATTTTCCAGCTCCAACAATCCAATATACTTCATAACTTTAAAAATTATTGTCATCTTCACTATCACCAGCCAGTATTTAGCGAATGAAAACGTAATGAACCACACCAGGAATCAGACATTTTGGGTCTTCTAGGTGGCCCATATTTTATGCACACATCTGTAAAGCTTCCTACATGGAGGGTTCAAACTACACTATAATGCTTATTCCAGGACACAATGTGCCAATCAAATTTAGTTTAACAACCATTTTTGTCACACTTGAAGACCCCAGATGTGTAAACAGTTGCCTACCTGAAAAACAGATGTCAAGACAAGAATGGTTAAATAAAAATGGTATACTTCGACGAGCACATTTTCATATGCTGGACATTCAACTAATTTGTGGGAGTTCTGGTGCATCACCATTCTCCAAGTGTGCAAATTCGTACATATTTTGCATGATTCATGCAATAGTACACCCTGGCAGCATTTCTGTTAAGTACTTTATATATCAATGATTTTCGAGCAAATTTTCTCTGATGCTTTGCTAGTACTTCCTGTCATGCAGTGAATAAGCTACATTGATTGCTGATTGGTGGTCAATATTTAACCTTGACTGGAACAAGTAAACACCAAAAAGTTCTGAACCTAACATATTTCACTGTGAGACACACCAGTAGTGTAGCTTTCAAATCGACCGAAGTAGACAAGGTCAAATTCAATGTAGAAACTTCGCATAAAATTGGTTATTAAATGATGAGTAAAGTATTTCATTATATTTATCATGCATGTGGAAAGCATTTTGAATGTATCCTTTATGCTGAACATGCTGCTGTGATAAGATAATTAGCATGGAATTAGGGGTGGGAGCAGATTACAAACCATGTCACTTTATTAGAATTTGCAGACAGCGAGTGAGTTTTCTCAATAGTCTTTTTTGTTTTTACTAATAAAAATGAATGCCTAGGAATGCAACTGCTCTTTCAGATGAATTATATATTTAAATAATAAGAAGGTGAACTAATAATAATTATTCATAACTGCTGAAGATTAAAATAACTTATATACAGTAAGTATCATTTTGTATCGATTCTCCTTCTCTTGTATCAATATGTGTATCGTTCCTGCAAACGTATTGCTGCATCAATAAATCGATGAATTGTTTCACCCCAAAACCATAAGCACAACCAAAGACTATGTATTACAAACAATTAGCTTTGAAAGCTGTCACTACAGCAAGGTTATAAAGACAACTAATTAGCCTACAACTGACACTGGACATAATCTGTACCAGTGTGTATATCATGCTTTGTTGTACTTTATGCATAGTCCTAGGCTATTTCTAGACCAATGACCAGCTACCTGGCACCATTTTGAGAAAGTTTAGGTTTATGAGTTAATTTAAGTTGAAAATGAAATTTGGAAAAAAAATCTGTTTCAGTTTTCAGAGCAGAGAGGTTTCAGTAAACTGAATATTTGTGAGATTAAAGAAAGAACCAGTAAAATTGTTCTGTTTCATAAGAATTTCAGTGTTTTTAGTGAGGTTTCAGTATTCTGAGATTTCACTGTACTAAAGAACAAATATGTAACAATTCATCAAGGCATACAGGCATTACAATACATCCTGTTTGAATACACTGCTATGACCGGTGTACTACTGCAGGAATATCTCAATAAATCAATGTAGTAGCAACTTCAAGATTATGTATCATGATACACATATGATGTATTGTGCTATATTTTAAAAAATTGGAGAAAACAATGAAAAATAAAATTAAATTAGGCCTATTCTACAAAAAGTGTGATAGAATACATCAGTCTCTTCTTTTCAATTATCTCATCTGCTACACATGAAATAATAGACTGGTTCAGTTACTGAGAAGTGTGAAAGCTTTCATTCATTGTCTTCTATTTAATTATCCCATCTGCTACATACCAGTCATTAGACTGTTTCAGCTACTAAGAGAAAGATAAGCTGTAAGTCTCCATGTAAAAAATCAGAATAATTCTGGGTTGGATATAGTTATGTAAAATGATAAATGAAGAACATTTTGACATTTATATTTTTTTTAAAAATAATTTGATTATGAATTCATACATAACAGATAATTTCTTGATTTGTATGCCAATAAAAGGAGTAATTTCTAATATCATATTTAAATTCATAATTGTGCACTCACACACAGTTCTGCAAAGATTGTATGTTTCTAGAATAACAGAATGACAAAGGCTTTACCCAAACATAGCATAAAACATTTAGACAGCAAAATTTTTCATGAATAAATAGGCAGGGAATTCAATCTTCAACAGCTAGTATCTGCAACTAATAATCCATTTATCGTAATATCTATTATACCTCCTGCTAAATGTATGATGAAGACTATGATGTGGATTTCCACCTGGGAAATTCTAATCAATGAATATTTACACTGCCATTCAAGATCAACTGTGATGAAAACTAATGGTAAGATAATTTAAAAAATATCAATAAATTCACCAGAATTTTGCAAAAATTTTGTTTGCACTATGGAAAACAAAAACTGAAAAATAAATGTGGATGAATAACTTACAGAATTTCAATGAAGTGTCTGGAGGAATCATAGCACATGGCAGCAAAAGTAAAAACTGGTTTAAACCAGGTGTAATGGTAGCCACATAGTGGGTAAAAGGCAAGTTAACGTGTGAGTTGCTTCCCTTTGTCTATATAATGTACTGATAGAAAGACATTTCTCCATCTTTTCGGGAGGGCTGGATTTGGATGTAGCAAAGAAAGTTAATCTAATGTAATGTTATCAGGTAATGTATCTGACGGAGAAACTTTCCCACCAAATTTAATCTAAGTTGTCCTAACAGTTTTTGAAAAGAAGCTGAAAATGGAAATGTTGATGAACAATATACATGTTGGATGCAGAGCCATACAATCAGCTCATCTGGCCTTATGGCCAGGTGATCTAAAAATGTAATCATGTAGCAAACAGAAAGGAATTCTGATCACAGAGAACTCATTGTAATTAATAAAATCACAATTACTTGTAATAAAAAATGTCTGACTACCAATTACTTGTCATTCCTTTCTAAAATTACTAATCATATACTGATGATTGTGATTACCACAGGTCTGGCTATGATGTGGCTGAGACCTTTCCTTATGTAAATAAAGGACATCACTTACCAAGAGAAAGCTTGGAACTTTCCTTGCCCCCTGAGCTTTGAACGACGACCTGTCTTTGGTGATGTGGAGATCTATGGGGCTAAAAGCATGAGGAATGTGTTTATTATACAATGTACTATATTAAAATTGGATTTACACTGTAACTTGTCTTAGTGGCACCTTCATAGAAAGGACATTTGCTCAAGAAGAATACCTATTTATGAACTCTTTTCTCAAAATGTAGATCTCGCCTCTACATGAGGGGCCCTGGTGGCTGAGTTGTCTAAAGTGCTCACATGTACCAATCATTGCCATCTCACCTCTGTCCATCTAGGTTTGCGTCTCCAGCTTGGCCAATGCGGGTATGTGAGAAACCTTGCCAGCAGCTACCCATGGGTCAGTGGTTTTTACTGGGGCCTTCTCGGGTTCTTCCTCCACCAAATATATTGACCACTATGAATAGCCTATCTTGCACTGAGAAATGGCGTTATACCACAGAACAACCACCTCTCTATGAAAGACACCTATTAATAACAAAAATCATTTAGTCCCCCTTGATTGTCCTTTGCTGGTTTCAATGACTGAATAAGTATATGCTGACATGGTACAATGTAGGCCTATTAATTCTGAATTTTGACAACCATGGTATATTGTAAGTCAACCAGAAACACCTGATGTAGATGTGAAGCTACAGCACATTCTAAATGACAAATGCCAATACTTATCCGATCAAAATACCTTAGAAGAACTGCTACTACTACCTCACAAATCCAGCCCTCCCAGGTTAAAAACTTTTAGCAAAAAAAAAAAAAAGCATAGTTATCTGCCCACCTAGGTGGCGGTCGGGCAGAGTGATCTCCCCTTGGTACAGGGACTGGCACCAAATATCAAGAATATCTCAGTTACTACTTAAGCGGAATGCATGCTCTCTATATGGATCTAACTGTGAGGAGGCTGGGTGGGTGTATGTGCATTATGACTGGGTAAGTATTCTTGAAGAAACATATTTTACTGGAAAAAATTGGTTTCCTCTTTAAATACATTACCCAATCATAATACCATTAGAGAATACATAAGAAGTTGAGGGAGATACATCCCTTACTCTGGGAATGCCATCTCTGGTCCTCTAAGGTGTGTGAGATAACCCAACTGGAGAAGTCTTAATCTGTTGGGAAGTGATTCAAAAAGGGAACATTTTCCCTCTCGCAATCCAATGGAAGTCATGAAGCCACGTCTTATGAAGCTGTCAATGACCTGGACAGGTGACCTATTGTGCCATGGCTATAGATCATACCAAATCACGTTAAGCCCTTTGGGATGAAAGATCTCTTAGATGATAATTGGAGAATGTCGACTCCGATCTCCATCCCACAGCCTGGATAATGTTGGTTAGAGCACAGTTCCAGTCAAATGCATTGCTTGTGGAAACTTCTCTACCTTGTGAGCCAAAATACATGACAAATTTATTGCACAGGGGTTATTTCTTGATATCCAGAGCAAATAACCCACTTATTCCAGAATGAAAAGTCTGTGCTGATATATCTTCATGTTCCTGTTTGAAAGGTAGAAATAAGTGTGATCTCCCTCGACGCAATGGCTCTGTCATTTCAACACTTCAAATCTCATACTGGATCTTGTAGGTGGTCTTGAGCTTAAGTATCCAGAGTAGAAAGTGATTTCATTAAAAAAAATATGATTACCCATGGTTGGGTTCTTGGCAATGAAAGAGGGTACTGTCATGAGTGAAAATGACCCGGCTTGTCAGAACTGCATTTAATTTGGGTTCACTGATAAAGCATATATTTTCAAATTCTGCTTGCTGTAGCTAATGCAAATGAGGAAGCAGGTCTTGTAAAAAAGGCAAGTCAGTGATGCTCTTGCAAGTGGGGGGCTTCATGAGTGATACTCATCCATCATGATGGAACTGTAAGTAGATGGGTCCACTAAGAAAAGTATTGCTGATTTTGCCTGCTGACTGCCAAAGTAGTGAGTAGGTAGGACTTGTATGATATGTGAACTAATTAAGTTCTTGAGAGTAGTTCAATTGGTGTTTTGTTCTCACAGGTTGATCCCCATGAAAAGTCCACTTGGGCAAGGGACCAGTGCCTTTGGCCAGGTGAAACCCAAATGAATAGAAGATCCAACAAGCCTTTGGTTCATGCAATATCCTCTCTGTGATAGCACAGTGTGCTAGTGACTGTGTACAGTAAGTTTAACTCTGATGAGAAGTTCACATATATAAAATTCACATATACAAAGAATTTTCTATAAGCATGAGAAACCTGCATGCACAAAAAATATAATTATAGCCTGGACTTAATATGAAGTTTCATGGGCTACCCATGCAAATACCTAAATGTGTGATGATGACAAAGTGTTAGAAAATTGTAAAGGCAGAACTTTATCAGCATAGGAAGAGAAAACGTTGGAAATACAGATGGAGTGTACTTTCCTTATAAGTGAAAAACTTCTCCAACTTGTAATGGTATATCTTCCAAGCAGATTCTGGCTTTTGAGAGGTCCCTTGTGATGAGAGGTGACAATTCCTTTACCAAGAGAGGATCACTCTGCCCAACCCCCACCTAGGTGGGCAGATAACTTTTAGCTTTTTAGCTAAATGTTTAAACCTGGGAAGGCTGGATTTGCGAGGCAGTAGTGGTTGTCCTAAGGTATTATGATTCGGTAACGTATTTAAAGAAGAAATGTGTACTGTATATACTCGCGTGTAAACCTGTTCGTGTAGAAGCTGATCTCCCAAACTGAATATGTACAAACACTATAAAGTGCATAACCCGCATAAAAGCCTAGCCAAAAGTCCAAGATGCATGCATTTATTTAGGCAAACTTACATTAGCAAAAATTACCCGTATAACTCTCTCTGGGTTGGCATGTACAATTATTACATAGAAATGGTATAAATTTGTTTGAAAAGCCAAGAAATTTATTTAATTTTCTGTTTTCTTATTGTCTTTGACCAATTCAGATTTGTGTATAACTTGATTGGATGATGACAAGAATGAAGCATTCGCGGGTTGCTGTAACACTACCTCTACCTTCTGACTCGATTATTGTTTGTTTATGCATTATTACATTAGACTTTTTATATCAGTGCACCAGTAATTACATTTTTATTTTGCCTTGAAATTATAAAAACTCATTAAAATGTCATCCCAGTATGACAACAATGAATAACAACAGGGTTTGATTCAATGCTCACAATTAGGCTAGTGAGCATATTTACATAATGGCACCACCGCATGTATATTGTAGGTCTGAACATGCGCTGAATGAAGTACATTCCACTGAATGAAGTACATCCCTTGGATCTGAATCATGGGCACCACTGCACTAAACTTAAATGATAAATCCAAAAAACAATAATGAAGTTTCATAAATAATGCTTTGAAAATTATGCTATTACCATAAAAATTGAGTTGTAGTTTGCTTTGATGTAAACGACCTTACACCCCATTTTACAAAACTACAGTAGTTGTGCTAATATTAAGAGTGAGAGGCAATTACACATCAAAGTACTGGCAAAGTTGCCAGTCAAAATTCCCTTTTAAAACCCAAGCAGTTTCAGGGTTTTAATGATTAACGGGCCTGTATTGCTGTCTAAAAACAAAAGACAAATCTGCAAATTATAAACAAAGGAGACGCTGAAATGTCCAGCTTTCCACTGTGTGGAAAATTATGATTTTGTTCAGCCAAAACACAAAAGTAAAATAGATTAATGATGATCTAGATGAAGTGTTATCTGGACCAATGCAATTTCGTCGAAAAAATGAACAAAGCAAAATCTGTATCGAATAATTCTGGGAATAAACACAGATTAAAGTGACGCTAGGCATAATTTGCACTGTGTAAGTATGATATTGTACAATATAGTACAGCCTGAACCCACCTGTGAATTATTAAGTATTTATTTACCTTTATTTAATTTCGTGTTAGAAAAATCAGAAAATATGCACATGCAAAATAATAACAAAAGCAATCATAGTAATTTATCACAGTTTAAAGTGTTGGACACAGAATATATTTTTGTTCACATGCATATACATCTCAGGACACTGAAAAAATTATTTTTTCGTGTCCCTAGATTTACAGCCATGATCATAGCCAACAAAAAAATCTGAAAAACTTTCAAGTTTAGACCTCGGCCCGTGGATAAACTGACCCCCCTTCTTCCAAGCCTTTATTTTTTCCTAAATTATTTGGCTTATATGCGAGTATATATGGTATATAGATTAATATATGTGGGGCAAAATATTATAAATTATTAGCACAGTTCATTAATAATGCAATTTTAAATAAATTTATCAAGGTGAAGAACCATCAACAAGATTTTCAAAACTGCCACCACTGCTGCCCAAAAATTAGATCACAATTTTAACATAGAACCAACCTGATATATTGAGAAGCATTCTTGTCAAAACCCCATGTTGCTACAACTTTCCAATGAGAAAAAGCAGTAAAAGACAATATTTTCATAATGGCATCCACAGTAGTCATATTGGATGTCACACTCAAACCATTTTCATTAAGTCCCATTAGATATCACAACAAGTATTATCATCAGAATCAATTTTCCATATAACCATCCATCTAAGAGGTGTAGTGATCACAAGATTTTCAAGATGGCTACTGTGGTGGCCATATTGGATGTCCCACCAGCACTATTTTCATTTAGTATCAGCTAGACAACATAAGATTTTGGTGAAAACCCCTATTTCAATATGACTTCTGTTCAGGGCAAGTAGTGATAACAAGATCTTCAAGATGGCTGCCATGGTGGTAATTTTTTTTCTCCCAAACTGGCACCTTTTTCATTTCAGACCAACTAGACTTCATAAAAAATCTTTTTGTGAAAACCCCATGTTGATATGACTATCCATATAGGCAGAGTAGCAACAACAAGATTTTTAAAATGGCCAATATGGCAGTCATACTGGATCTCCAAGTGAGCTAACAAAGTATTCACTTTTTGGGAAACAATATTAACCAAGTATTCACTTTTTGGGAAACAAGATTAAGTCTTCTCAAATAAAGCTGCAGAAATTTAACATTTAAAACTCTGATAATATAACAATTTCCACAATAAGAGGTAACACTAGTGAATGTACCTGTGGCATAGACTGGTTCCTAATTCTTCCTTGTTGTCTCTGCTGAGAACTGATGGGAGACTGTGAACTCAGCTGACCATGCATTAAAGGATTAATCAATGGTTGGCTCATAGTAGCATTAAATGGTTGTTGCTGATTATGATTGGAACTGCCATTCCTCATAAATCTATTAGCATTCTGGTTATGAATTTTTTGGTCATTCAATATATCAGACTGATATGGAGAATCACAATGCATTCCTTGAGTTTGACTGTAAAAAACTCTGGAAACATTTTGATATGGTCCACTTGGTGGTCTCCTATAAGACCATCTGTCCTGATTTGGTCCTTGTGCAGGGAAATATCTCATAAATTGTTCCTGAGGCTGAGGAAAGACATTCACCTGAAAAGAAACAAATTTTTCTCTAAAATTATGTATACATGTATGCACAGACTTAATTACAGACATCAGTTTGACTTATCAAGTAAAAGCATGGAACAAAACATCCCTCCAACGTGACCTGAACACAAAACCTAACTGGATGAAGGGATAGACTGAAGGCTGACATGATATGTTGCATCTACATTCAAGAAGGATCATAAAACACGTACAAATCAGAATTAGTAACTCCAAGAGCTAATGAAACAATCCAGGGCTCAATAATTTTGTAATGACAGTACATGCCTGCATGAAAATTCCACTGTAGGCATAAATGGCATAAACTGGTACATTCCTTTGCATGACAATTAAGTTGAAACAACCTGACAAGTTAACAAAAACTAGAAATTAATTTTGTTGCTTCACAAGCTATAGCCATTAGCTAAAAAGATGACATAATACATTGCACCTATGGGCACAAATAATGGGCCCAAGATAATGGCAGCCTTATGATAAAAATGCCATTTTATTGTTACTAAATGGGAAGCTGTAAAATATAATTTTATTATAAAAGTTAAATGACAAAAACAACTGACACTGTAAAAAGTGTTAGTCAAACTTAAGTAACTTACTGCTGCTGAAATAAACAGTTGGTATGCTCAAAATATGTGGACAAATGGTGAGGATTGAGCCTTGCACATCCACAATGGGCCTGGAATTCTTAATTTTTGCCAAACATTTTTTAATATGAAGATAGTCATTTATTAATTGAATGATGTTAGTACCATGTTATTGCCATAATGCATCTATTTATCATAAGGATACATAGAATCTTTTCTGTGATGTAGGTCACTGTGCATGCAAGTTTTTAAATTTGCTTGGTTCAATTTTTTCACAATACATCCATTTTTATTTTCAAAGCAAAGATATTTAATTTCAAATTAGACGACAGCTGGGAATTTTAGTCCCAGATGATAGGTAAAGTGAAGACTGGTTTCATATATTTCATAACAATTCTAGACTGACTGTTTTGAATCAAGACTCTCAATTCTATCTGCTTTCATTAGTTTCATTTCT
This sequence comes from Megalonaias nervosa, assembly GCA_016617855.1. Taxonomy (NCBI): domain Eukaryota; kingdom Metazoa; phylum Mollusca; class Bivalvia; order Unionida; family Unionidae; genus Megalonaias; species Megalonaias nervosa. The sequence goes on from JAECUM010092967.1 coordinate 89,362, forward strand.
TGGCTCTACATTTAATGCTCCTTTTTTTTTTTTTTTGTTGCATAAGTTAAAATAAGCATTATTTGTAAATAAATGAAACAAAACCCTTTTCTTCACACCATACTGAAACAAGACCCTTTTCTGCACACCATGCTTACAAAAACAGGATCTAACTTTTTTCATCAATTGTTTATTTAGCCAATACTCAATACATTATAGATTTGTTGGGTGATCTCCAGATGTAAAGTCATCACTATATTTTCTGACAATGGCCATAACTATTACTGTCCAAAGTCAGATTTTCTAGGGAAGCAGTCACAGGCTTTGAGTAAATTTGGCATGATGGCCAGTGTAACTATTATAAGCCCATTTTTCAGTAATTACCTTGATTAACCACTAAGGCTGCAATGTTTACCAAACTTTTTAAATGTGTACAATGTATACAATAACCAAAACAATGTTATTTAATGGAATGATTCTAAACTTTACCTTTCTTCCCATCTACCCTTGGGCCATAATGTACATCTGACAACTATTTATATGTAAGAAACTGACACAATTTACCTCTTATTGTCACCAGTTCAGTTTGTATAACAAGTCTTTGGCGAATTCTTGTAAATCAGATGAATTAGGTACAATATCCCAGGGATTGTTTTAATGTTGTATCCCACTGTTACATATAAATGACAAGAAAATGGATAATAAAACTCAATGCACTTCCTGGACATGTGCCAATGATACTTTTGTAGAATCTACTATGATTATGGAACTGAACATTGGTACTATATAAATGAGAAACAATTTTTCTTCAAAAATTAAATGTTACACATTAAAGTTTCTGTTAATGATCATGTTTTTCAGAGGTAAATAATGAAGTTCAATAAATTTTTGTAAGCATTATCAGTAAACCATCTTGATGTGAAATGTGTGGTACAAACAATTCTAATCAACTTCTGCTACTTCCTAGTGATGTCATTATCTGTGTGGAAATTGTACATACCATATGAAAAGAACAAAGAAAAAATCCAACCAAACAGTCCAATTCAGCAGAGATGTGGAGATATACAATTTGATTGTAAGTGGTAATTACTGTATATCTGACAGTTACATGCATGATGGTTTACAGTTACCAATTTTGTAAAAGTGTTACAGGCATTACACCCAACTAAGCTGTTTACACATTCACAGTGTTGCCTTGTTAGCAACTATAGCTGAGGCCTCACGTAAATTGTATACAGTCCACTCTTCTAATACCTACCCATTCACATGTACAAGGCACAGTCAACCTGTGGAGAGTAACCTATCACACTGTATAGCATATACAGACACTGACAAGGAAAATTTATGAAAAATAATCTTATTTATTCCAATAACATTTGTAAGAAGGGCCTTCTGAGTAGACTAGGATGTATGTGGCATGGAAAAACTGTGGTCAACACTAACTTACCCCATATTAGAAAAGCTTAAGACATAGGTCACAGCAACCTTTTTGGTTGTGAGGGTGTAGAATCAATAGAGACACATCAATTATCAAGCTGCACCCAAGAAATGAACTTGAGATGCAAATTTCAACAAATTCACTGAAGCATGAAATTTAGAACATGAAGACCTCTTCTTGCAATAAGCAAGTTGTTCTTACCAAGATGTATTCAGGTTTCTTCATTCTAGGTAGGATAGTATGTTAACAGCATGCCTAAATTCCATATTATTATGAATTAAATATTCAAATTTAACCCAAGTCAGTAAAAAATGAAAGACAAGTCACTGTAAGCTTCTTTAATGGAAGGGTGTTGTATTAAAAAGAGATACATATCATCAACAATTTAATGATTCTGGCATGAACAGTGCCTGAGAAGTGAACATCAATTACAAACTTAACCAAAGTCAGTAGAGAATAAGATATGTGTTAGAGGAAAATAGGAAAAGAATGAAGCTAGCCAGATGGCAGATGGCGGTTGAAACTGGTGTGACACTGTTAACATGACACCAGTTGTTGAAAACATGCCACTTCCCCTCATATGCCTTAAAGGTAGAGGGTCATTTTGCTGTTGTAATCTTCATCACAATCTAAGTGAAGAACTCCTGGCCTCCCTGTCAGTAACCAGACATGAAGAAGTTTCTATGGAAAGAAATGGAAGAATGGTGACCTCCGCTGTTTGAGCATTATGGAGGTCACTAAAATATTCCTGAGAAAGTCTGTTGAAAGCATTCTTGCTCATTTATCAAGTATGCTATCTGACTATACAACATCTATTGAAAACTTGTATCCAAACAGAAGAGGAGTTTTATAAAGGAGATGTGCATGTTGCTTAGAACACGCTGTGAAAAATGTATAACCTTCTACAAACAGCAAAATCCCTGCATGACTTAAAGGTCTGTAATTTGTATTGCAGAATTTCCAGTCATGTTCAAAAGACATATGAATACATAACTTATTCCTCAAATGTACAACATCACTTATTCAAGTGATGTAAATTGATCCCTGCCTTGGGACCACAAAACACTGTCTCAACCTGCCCCCAATCTCGTTTGGAAGGTTACCCAGTATGCAAATACAAAACGACTGGCAGAAGAGTCTAAAACACAAAATCTTAATACTGATGATTATACTGTTGCTGCTAACAGTAGGTGTTCTGTATAAAATGCTTTACTCCCAAGGCAAAATAATTAATACAAGGTCTGAAAATTGAAATTATTTAGAGCAATGTATTTGATGTGACCATTGTATCAATTTGGCCCATTAGAAATAAGGAGTAATTAGCTGCCAAAAAAGCACACATATTTTGCTTGTGAATACTGGTACAGCCCATAAACATAAATCTGATAATGACTGCATCCACTGGCAAAATACCTGGTCCAGAACTTACATTTCTCATGTGATGGCCCATTCCTGGTGGATACGAATGTTGCTGCTGGTAGAAAGGATGACTGTACTCTTGGCTACCCCGAGGAATAGACACTGACCTCTGGACACCTGTAACCAATATATGCTGGCTGCATTAAATTATGAACACTCTTATAATTATACTAGAGAAAGGCATCTATGTTGTACTGAACAAACTTTGTCAGCATTAAAACTTTCAACAAGGTACAAACACAGAATATGACAGCAGTACATATGCTTTTTTAAAATACTTCATTAATTGAAAAATACAACTTGATTTCAGAAAATGAATACTGAATCCATTTTATACAGTAAACAGTTCTGAACAAATCATTTTATGCTGAGGAAGTTATCATATATCACATAGCTAGGTCCTCTAAGCCTCTGTATCTCACGTCTTGGCCTATTACATCTCTACATCTCATATCTAGGCCCTTTAAGCCTCTATATCTGAGTCCTAGGACTTTACATCTCACAACTAGACCTTTTCAGCCTCAATATCTCATACCTTGGCCTTCTAATTCTCTATATCTCATATCTAGGCCCTTTAAACCATTGTATCTCATCTAGTCCTATAAGCTTCTATATCCCATATCAAGGCCCACTTAGCCTTTATAACTCATATCTGGACAAACTAGCCTTTTAAACCTGTGTCATATTAACTCCAATACCAATTTTTGTGTGAATGAAATCACTGTTGCATACTTTACAAAACTTAAAGTGACCTTCCTAAACAAGGTTTTGTTTTGAATGTCAAACATTATTGGCAATGGTAAAACCAGAATTTTGCAGACCTTCTTTATCAAATCTAGCTATAAGGCATACAAAAATGATGTTTCTGGTTTGATGCTAACACAAGCTGGGTCACTGGCTTAAATAGGAGTTTTCCCTTTCATTCCTTTGACAGGGGTTTGGAACATTAACAGAAAGGAGAAAAGTGGGACTCTATTAGTTCTACAGCCCATGGTGTTTTGTTTAAAAGACTTTTCATGGACATCCACAAGTTTTCAAGAAGCAATGTTTTTCTATGAAAATTGAACTTTCTGCATGTGATATTTTGTTTCTCACTCCATTAATAAGTACAAAAATACAAGAAAAAACTTAACTAATTAGCATGCCCATACAGCAACAGGACACTGGCAAATTAACAGTCACATGTCATTTTATCCATTTAGTTTTATTCCCTATTACATATATTTATTATTTTTTAAAAATACATAATAATAAACATTCTGAATTAAAAAAAACTTAAAATCATACAGTTTTATTGTTTGCTATTAGTTCAGAAAAATTCAAGCAATTTCTGGCAAAATTTCTTCAAGGATATTAAAAAAATTATAAATGAGTTGTCATTTCTGGCTCATTTCAGTTTTGAGGGGCTTGTAATAGATGCATTTTTAAATGTTTCAAAATCTGAAAGCATCAACTTGTGAGTGTTTACCTTTCTCAATGAGGAAAATTAAGATATCGACATACTGGTGAAATATTCCAATTTCTATTCTAATATTCTATTATCTACAAAATAAAAATTAGTGACAGCTTACTGCTCTGACATTTTCTTTTAAACAGCAACTTCTACCTAATTAATCATCTTCCATGCAGCATTAACGTATAGTGACGCTTACTTGTAGAATAAATGCAAATTTCACAATAAAACCAACGATCAAAGAAAATCTAAGTTGATGTGGACTATATATCTTAACCTATTCATTTTCATTATCTACATGAACAATATGTTTGTAACAGTTTTCTTATCTGAAGACACAAGTATAGAGTGAATTTGACATCATTTCTGTAGATTCCAGTAATCAAAATAAAGACATTTTATAATATGTACATAAATATTCATATATACACGTATTCTTGTCATTTTTACATATACAGGTAATGACTGTTAAAAGCTTATACCATTCATATTTATTATGAATGACAAACTTCACATTTTTCAACCTACAGCTATTCTCTTTTTTTTATTTGCCGGGGGGGAGGGGCATTTCCCTACTTGTAGCCTTGTTTCCCTACTGACAGCCCCACTAATATGATCTCATCTGTTGGCTTCTTATACCCAATTTTGGCCATGACTGGAATTGTTGTTGTTGTCGTAGGGTTTAATGCCATTTTTTCAACACAAGATAGGCTATACATGGCGGCCAGTATAAATGGTGGAGGAAGAACCCGGGGCCTTTAGATCACTCGGGGCCCCCATGACTGGAACTAACTGGACAGTACATTGTTATTTTGAACAAAGCTCTTGGCATATTAAATTAGCATGTAATAACTCTGAATAGCCAAAGGCTATAAATGATGGCCACTATAACAGGTCGAGGAAGAAGCCTGGAAACCCTGGGAAGAACTACTGACCCACAGGAAGATACTGGCAAGCTTTCCCACATACCCACATTTGGCTAAGCTGAGACTCAGAGGTGAGATCTCAATGATTGTACAAGTGAGTGCCTTACAACACTTGGCCACCCAAGGCTCCCACAATTAGAAAAATAATCATGGTATCAACATTTCTGAATTCAAAGAGTTTTCAAAGCAAGCCTTAAAATTCAAGGTTGTACAAAAAATGTAGTGGCCTCCTATCCTCCATAAATCTTTCCATTACGGCTGAAATAACACATTCAGCTCACCCCCACCCCCATTGTTAGTATATGCAAGATCTTACATTTGTGCTCATTTTAAATGAAATTTCTGAAACTTGATGAATTGTAATCCTTTGCTCACCAAAAGACAAAAATTACTGAACTCATTTCGTGAACTTCATTTGAAGTCAGCACTCATGTAAGAGCCTCAATATACTAAATATGCCCTGTGAATGTTGGCACTCCCTGAAATATATTATCCAGATGCGTGAAGATAAACATGGGTTCTGGACATCACTGTCTTGCATGTGAAGACAGTACTTTGATCTATGTCACTCATCCTTCAAAATATTAAATACCACTTTTGTTCAGGAAGAAATGTGATAACAATATTTTCATGATAGCTTCTATGGCAGTCATGCTGGACATCAGATCAGCACCATATTTTACTAAGGATAAACAAAAAATAAGTCTTTTAGTGAAAACCCCAAGCTGATGCAACTATCAATTGTAGGAGAAGTAGCGATAACAATTTTGGAAGTCAGATCAGTACCATTTCCATTTAAGACCAACTAGACATCATAGTAAATCTTGTAGTGAAAACCCCCATGTTGATATGACCATCCATTCAGGAGGAGTAAGAAGAACAGAATTTTCAAGATGGATGCTGTTACAGCCATATTGGATGTCAAAACGTCACCCTTTTCATTTAGGACCAACCACATGTCATAAGAAATCATTTAGTTAAAATCCCATGTTGATATGATCATCCATTTAGGAGAAGAAGTAGCAATAACAAGATTTTCAAGACAACAGCTGTGACGACCATACTGGATCTCCAAACAGCACCATTTTCATTTAGGACCAACAAAACCATGGGATGAACGTGTGTGTAAAGTTTCTGGCAATCCTCCAAGTAGTTTATAAAGATTAGCAAAAACAAACGTGTGCTAATGGATGGATTGATGATGGACAAAAGACCATCCCCATAAGCAACAATAAGGGAGACAAATAATCCATTATATGCAATGGTTTCAAAATTCCATCCTCTGGTGACTATCCCTATTCCACATCTGCTGATTAGTGTTGCTACTGGCTAATTTTGACAATACAAAAATTGACTACAAAACCTTGATTGTTTTCCTGATTCTGTCTCCATTTGGAATTTCCTTGACCGTTTTTCTGATTTTGTCTTTCCTTTGAATTTCCTTCTTTTTTCTTCTCTTCAATTTTCCTCTCTTCTCTTCTCTTCTTTTCTTGTGCCTCTCTGAAGCAGAACAGAATGGAACATACTGCCATGTGGCTGAACATTAATGTGAATTGCATGAATAGTGTTAATAAACAAGTATTTATAATGGTATATCTCCAGTCAAAAGAAAATTGCATGTAACAAGCAGGATTCAATGTAATTTTACAGTAACCTCTTTGCCTTTATTTCCCTTACTTGTAAGAGTATATTAATCTTGACAGTAAATCCTCCATTTCTTAACAAAGATTCTCTGATTGTTCTCTCAAACCTATTTTTACCACCCACCACACAACATAACATAGCCATGGGTTATAAAATGTCAAAACCAGGTTTTAACAGTGGATCGATATGAACTTCAAAGTTCATTTAGGAAAACCCTTGCTAATGTATATTATCCACACATTTCAGTAAATTCATCTTCTTTATCTCTGAAAAATTTGAGCACCATCTGTCCATAAAATATTCTGAGATACTGGTAGCAAATATCTTTAAAAAAAGTTTATATATACTCCCTGACATGCCAAATAAAATATATATATATATATATATATATATATATATATATATATATATATATATATATATATATATATATATTGAAAACAAAGAATTTCTATCTGTAAAAGCACATCTTGACTACAAGTCAGAATCAAGTTTTGTAAAGATACCTTGAATGACTTTGGAGCACTGCTCCAGAAATGAAAGTGTAGATGATCAATGGACAGATTTGGAGAAAAATGGATGAAAATATTAAAGATATTGAGACTGAAGAATTGTGAATTTCAAAGGGCACATCTACATGTATAATCTAATAAAAATATTAAACAGAAGACTTAATCAGTTTTAGAGTTTTTTTGCCCCAGAAATGAAGTGTGGATAAGGAACAGATTGACAGAAACAAAATATTGTAACTAAATAGCTGTGACTAGTAAAAGGCACATTCTGACCATTAATCTACATAACAAGTTTTGCATTAACATTCTAAATGGTTTTAGAATTATGGTCTGGTAACAAAAGTGTGAGAAACTGATGGATGGGTGGACCAAACCTATTTCTGTATTTGCTATTAATTTTGTTGGGCTGGGGATAATGAAAATGACTGCATGCAACAAGTGAAAGTTTTGCAAATTTTGTGGAACTAGGGCATGGTCCTGTTTTCCTAAAACTCCTCTACTTGAGTGCACATTCAAAGTTTGATTCTTTGGATTATGTTATATTCATTTCTTAAAATTACTAACTTTAGCAACATTCCTCAAGTGAATCAATCACAACTTATTTTTTCTACAGTGTGTAAATCATTTTTTTGGGGCTTCAATGAATGAGTTTAAATGTACACTCAAGTTGAGGAGTTACATAAATACAAACCTAGATCCTAACAACAAAAACTGGCTCACAGGGGAGCAATCTTTCTTCAAGTACTGATGATTGTAATGTAACCCTTTGGTAATTATCAGCAAATCTGCACTGCTGTGTAAAATTTTAAAAAACTTAACATTCATTTTCCAACAACTATTTATAATGAGTTGTTGAATTTATTTTTTCATATCTGAATTGTAAAATTGGCTTTACCTTTCTTTGCGAGCCTGCACTCGAGGGCAATCCTTGGCTATATGTCCTATCTTATTACAGACACGGCAACAACGATCTGTGGGTGGGTCCCCTACTGTCAATGCTTTGGAGTCAAAGAAATAATCCTAAATACAAACATACAAATTCACTTAAATGGACTTTCAATGACTCTGGGAACACAAATGAATACAGTTATTGTAATTTGTGAAGAATGGTCACCTCATTAGAAAACCTGCCTTATAGTATCAAGAGAGAAAGATTGAAAAATCTTGCTACAATTTGATATCAAGATTTCTTGCATCACTCATTAGTAATAATCTGTACAATTTCCTCTGTCTATATTTAGGGCTTTGTATGTCTGTATGTATAAATTTGAAATTCAGGATACCTGATCCTGTTTTCAAACCAAACAAGCTGAATTTTCTAACTCAAAATGTACTTATTACAAATTCAATTACGTAACTGTAAAAGCTGTTTAAAGTTCCCCACATACAATTTTTTTTACACATTATGAATTGCCCATGTAATAACATAGTTATGACTTTAGGTTGTAGACTCTGTAACTAATTTAGTTATGACTTTAGGTTTTAGACTATGTAACTAAATGCAGAGAACCAACAAGTTCAGTAAAATCAACAAAAAAATTATTTCTCTAAGTTTCAAAGTAAAAATTTAAGAGACACTTACAGTGTTGTGAAATAACTCCCAAATGATCCTAAATTTCTTATCATAAGTCCAAAAGTACAGAATGATCCAAATGATTACCAACATTCCTGAATGTCTTGTTGTACCACAATGATACAGTCTAGAATGTATTTGAATGAGTTCTCAATAATCCTAAAGTAGTGTTTTAGTCCAAAAAGTCAATCAGCCATGGAGAAAACACTTTATCAAAATTATATGCCAGGGTATTCTGATGGAGAAAGCTCTTTTTCAAAAATTATATACCAGCATACTCTGATTACTCATAGAGTTCAATATATGAAAGAGTTCAATATATGAAACTGACACAACATTCTAAATTGCATCTATGGATGACTACTTCACACTAAAAGTGCCTTCACAGAGTCCCAACAATCCATAACACTATCTGGGTGGCTCAGTGACATAATGTAAGCATGTACTTTACAAACCAAGAAAACTAGAGTTAGAGCTGATGGGTGCAGCAAAAAAGGCCCTGCTCTCAGCAATTTGCTCAGCCAGGCCTTAACAAGAAGAATTTTGCTAGAAATCCCAAGTTTGGAGAAGATGAACATTCAGGAGCCATAACTCTCCCAAATGGTGATGTGGAATACTGAAAATCAAACACATTCAGCATCTCACCAATATAAAGATGCATGATAACTTTGACTGAAATTGCAATATGCCTTAGTGAAGTTATCCTGTGAAAAGTAATTTAGGATGAGGGCAATCATAATATGTCTAAATAATAATGCTGAACAAATAAAATTAAACCCATTCATGGTCTCCTCATTATAAAGCCGAATGACACATTTTTGGTTCAAATTCAACAAAACTTAGAAATGTAATGCTGCAGAAACCAAAGACAAGAGATTTACTGATCTGGGGCCACAACTTTAAATGATGCTGTGGAATGCCGTAAATCAAACTCAATCAAGACATCATCAATTTATAGCCACATGCCAAATTTGGTTGATATCCAAAAACTGCATTAATTTTTCTTGCAGAAACCAAAGACAGGATGACAAGCAATCAGAAGGTCACAATTCTTACAAACGAAACTAAACTACTGAAAGGTACACACAAGTCTATGAGACAATGTTCATACCAAATTATATCAGAACATATTTAATGGTTCCCGAGCTATGCAGGTTTTTAAGCAACATCAAATATCACGATAGAAAGTTAACTATAAAAGACTATAACTCCAGTCAAAATGAATTTGATAAAACAAAAAAAGGGTACATCAAGTTTTGGAAACGATGCACATGGAAAGTACATCAGAATATGGCAAATGGTTCCTGAGCTAAGCTGGCTACAATGATATGACATGCCTTAGTGAAGATTTAAAACTAATGGAAAAGGACAATAACTTCATAAGAAATTAGACCTGAAAGACAATGATATGACATGCCGTAGTGAAGATTTAAAACTAATGGAAAAGGACAATAACTTCATAAGAAATTAGACCTGAAAGACAATGATATGACACGCTGTAGTGAAGATTTAGAACTAATGTAAAAGGACAATAACTTCATACGAAATTAGACCTGAAAGACAATAATATGACATGCTGTAGTGAAGATTTAAAACTAATGGAAAAGGACAATAACTTCATAAGAAATTAGACCTGAAAGACAATGATATGACATGCCGTAGTGAAGATTTAAAACTAATGGAAAAGGCAATAACTTCATAAGAAATTAGACCTGAAAGACAATGATATGACATGCCGTAGTGAAGATTTAAAACTAATGAAAAAGGACAATAACTTCATAAGAAATTAGACCTGAAAGAAAAAAATTCGTGAATCAAATGGCATCCAATTATGTTCTATGGTTTGAGATCTATCCTGGATACATGCAACAACCTACGTGAAAATATTACTGGTCAAGATCCATTAACTCTAATTCAAATGGAGTTGAATGGACTAAACCCAAAACATAGGGCTATGAGATGAACTGCATCAGAATATGTTCAGTGGTTCCTGAGCTTTTGCTGATTACAAGGAAAACTGCAGTGGAACTGAATTACTGATCTAAAAAAGACTAATGTAAGCAACACATTGTATCCTCATCCAGTGCTTCATAGTCCTCCATATGTGTAAACTTTTATGGCAATCCTCCAACAAGTTTAGGCAGAGTAGAAATAACAAACTTGTGCTAATGAATGGATGGACAGACAATTGACAACAGTTCATACCATAACCTCTTCTAGTCTATTATCAGTAGACTCAAAAATAGGTATTTTCTAATGCAAAATTATATTATAATTGATTCACTTGAGCCATGAATTAAAATAAAGGCCTTCTTCCTCATACAATGAACTGTATTTTAAATATATTTATACCTCAAGGGAGGCAAACCCTTGAATGTTGCCCATAATTGGGGTTCCATACAGCTCCCTTCCTCGGATGAAGGCTGTCAGAATGTATTTGTTCACTGAAAAAAATAAAGGCACCATTTTCTGCAATTCTTGTTTGAAAAAAATTTCTAAATATGAAACTTCAACAAAACTGATGCTTATACTTTATACTGCTGCAAAAATCAAAGTTAATATGAAGGTCAAGGTCAATATACATCATCACTGTGCTTTGCACACCTACTGGGGATAAACAATGTCAAGCAAGGCTTCACCTTTGCAGTTTTCATTTTATTACCAAAAATGAACTGAATTGAGATATGAATGTATGTAATTTCTAATATCACCCTTTTACTCAAAACAAAACAAAATTAAGCATTTGTTGGAATTTCTCTGAACCACAGTAGTAACCACCCATCTGCATATAAGCAAAACAAAGTAAAAATAAAAGCCTAGCTGGATTGTTTTATTATATTTCCCTTCAAATCTGCATAATGGAGATCACCAAAAACAAATGAACCCCTGTTTGTGCCCTGCTAACTAAACAAATCTGTATGAAGCAAATTCTCGTAGCAAAAACATACATATGACTGAACCAGATCAACCAAACAGTTGATTTCAAAATTTTGATCAGTGATTGGCTTCTAAATCAGTGGGATTGTTTCTTGACATAAATTCAAGCGGACTGAAAACAAAGTGCATTTTTGCCATATGTATCCTCTTCAAATTTATGATAAAAAAGCAAGTTTTGAACATAAATCTGATTCTGGTAGCTTATATTACAACAGTAATTTATATGAATTAGGGTATTGTAATTAATTGAAAAAGGAAGAGTTATATATCTCATGGTTCACTGCATAGATTTTTTAAATCAAATCCTAAAGGAATTTTAGTTTCCTTCACAAGTTCACTGCTTGGAGGCCACTGTTAACATTCATTATGATTATTAAGTTTCACACTTAACAGACTACCACTACCTTTCTGGCTTTCACCTTGAATCGCTCTATAATTTTATCAAAGAATGGAGAATGTTCTTTCCCTATCAATAGTGTGGATGTGTTTGTTAAAAAAGAATCATTGCTCCTATGTGATGGTGTCTGCATATGCCTGGTGATATAATTTCTTCCTCCATATACTATCTTAAAATCCACCTGGCATGAAACATGCAGTGCAAACTCAGGACCTCAGCTACTCACTTGCACATACTTATGTTCTGATTTCCAAGCACTGCTGAATTTTGTAATATTTCTTAGCATTGTGAGAACATGTGTATTTCAGCATTTTGAAATGAACTAACCCCCCAACCCCCTCCCCAATAAAAGCTTCCCTTAAATATTTCTCTTAAAACATTTTGAAAAATATAATACCAATTAAACATGGCAGTAACTAAAAATACTTATGCAAGTGTTACTGCAGAATTAATATTTGGGTAGTCTCTCCTTTTTTATCTCCCCCTACTAAAAGTCATTTTTTTTAATTATCCTTTAATTAATTATAAATGCTTCAATAAATATCCCACCTTTGGCCTTAAACTCACCAAATTACAACAATATGGTAATCATTTTACAGCTTGTCTATAAACATGTCAGCTGTTGTGTAATAATTCTTAATCAGATTCCTCAGCATGCATCAATGCACTATTACAGGGGTGGAGAAATCAGTAGTTTGCAAGCTGAACCTGTATTAATAAAACAAATGTAGGTCTTAACACCAAATCTCAACAAAGTCATTGATACATGAAATACAGGTCACAGAGACATCTTTCTGCAACAAGGCTGTAGTACTGATCACAGTATGATATTTTATGGAGTCATGAGGACTCCCACATTTTAATTATATAACATCCTCACAAAATGTTAAAGTGTTCCACTTCTGAATTCATACTATAAGTTGACTGTGGATGTGTGTGGCAGAGAGAGATCTTTGAGTTATAAATTTCCATCTAAGTATTCTAGCCATTTTTTTAAAAAGTCTCTGCATCTAAAATGTTTAGGAGATTGTTCAGAATTTTTTACTAACTTTAAAATTTATTTCAGCTTCAACAGAAACTGCTGAGTGGTTCATGGGGAAGTTTCCAAGCACGTTTGGTTTCTTCTGTCTGGGAACTCATAGAAGATTGTCATCAAATTCAGAAGTTACTTCAATTTATAGCATAACAACTGGCTCATTTACATCCAACTGTGATTTGTTTGCAACTTTTAATCAATCTCATGATGGATTTTATTGCCTCCTTTTTTACAGTCACAGTGACTTTCTTGAGCTGTCAAGCTAACTTAAAACACAAAACTGAACACAAGTCAGTGAAGTATGAAATAGGGACCACAGTGATCTACTTTTGCAATGAGGGTGTAGTACTGATCAAGATGCATCCTCTCACCAAGTTTCTTTATTCCAAGTATAACCATACGGGGTGCAAAGGACCTGAACTGAATACAAAAACTTACACAAGAATATAAATATATGTACAAAGTTATCCCCCTTAGCCCCATCTCCATGGAGTTGATGCTATGAAACCAAATACAAAATGTTCCCTTTTAACTAGGAAGAGTAGCTGAGAAACAGTGAGGCTGTACATATGCTAATGCTTTTATATGTGCTGACACCAATGCAGGCAGCAATACAGTAGCTCCCCTTTACTTATTATAAAAGTAAGTTAAAAAATAATAAATTACTTACTTTTAAGAGACAGGCCAGCCCCTAGGTTGTGGTTAAAGTCAAATGGATCTGAAAATATTGGATAAATATTGCCATCAAAATCACAACAGCAAAATTTGAAGTTAACAATTTCTCATACTTTGACATCTTTAAGTATTGCAGAACTTTTGTAAACTGACCATACCATGTCTGGCAAGGACATTTCTGAAGACAAAACTCAAGTTCAGGCTCAAAGTAAGAAAATGTTACTGTCATTAACTTTCACTCATTTAAAGTTTTAACCATACAAATTTTGGAATTTCTAATTTTATTTTCTCTACAACAATGTTAAATTTCAATGACATACTGTATATACTCACTGAAGATGAGGGTTTATATTGTTAGTTCCACTGATTAATTCTAACAAACTCATAGACTCAGATCAGCTGGCATGGAATGCAATGGCAATCTGAATCTATGTAGTTTGCAGTTGGATGTGACTTATACACTAGTTTATATGGTAGGCAGGCTATCAGTACCAGATTTGATACAATTTATACAATTTTCACAGCAAAAGAAATTTACTGTTTTTTAAAAAAAAAAACCTTTCAAAGTTTAAACTCTGAAAGCTGCAAACAATGATATTTTCATCAGTATCTTAATCTGAGGATAGGTAGGAGGGTCCTTTTGTTTCCTGAGAAGGCTACTGTATATAAATGAATTCACATGTAAGTCAAATCCAACAGCAAACAACACAGACCCTGATCTTCTGCCACATAATGCACCAGCAGATCAGGGTCCACATTTATTCTAATGATTAGTCTTAACAAACAACAGAGATCCTGATCTCCCACTACATAATGCACCAGCAGATGAGGGTCTATATTTGTTCTACTGACTTCTCCAAAGAAACACTACAGACATCATAAGAAATCTTTCAGTGAAAACCCCATGTTGATATGAAAACCCATTCAGGAGAAGTAGCAGTAACAAGATTTTCAAGAGCAGCATTATTGTATTTAGGACCAAGAAAACCATGGGATAAATATATATCTAAAGTTTCATGGCAATCCTGCAAATAGTTTAGGAGAAGCAGCAATGAGAAAATTTGTGCTACCAGATGGATGGAGGAAAGACCATCCCATAAACTTTTTTGACCTATGGTCTATTGTAAAATGGTTCATTTTAAATCTCTGGGACTTTTCCCTTAAGGACTTTGACTTTAGACAATAAAGAGATATGGGGTAGTGAAGAAAAGAAAGATGTCTATTATTAAATTGAAAGACTGTAGTATGTTTTGGCATGAAAACATATGGGAAATAAAGAATACTATTTAACTGTACTTTCTTTTATATTTCATTGATTTCTTCCCACCTTTAATGATGATAAAGCATTTTGTTGAAATACTTTTTGGTGCAACTGCATATATGCCTCAATGTTATACCTGGGGAGGTTGATAGTGTTATTTATCTTCTTTCATTGACAACCGCTCCGGTGGCCTAGTGGTTAGAGCGTCCGCCTCGGATGCGGGAGGTCGTGGGTTCGATCCCCGGTCGAGTCATACCAAAGACTTACAAAAAATGGTACTAACAGCTGCCTCGCTTGGCGCTCAGCATTAAGAGGTTAGTGTTAGGACTGGTCGGCCTGGTGTCAGGATAATGTGACTGGGTGGGACATCATGCAACATGTCTGCGGCATGATGCCCCAGTGCTAGACATCACTATAAACTGCCACACTGCAGGCATCGTAGCGATATGACTGAAAAATTGTTAAAGCTACGTTAAAATCATAATCACATCACATCACATCTTTCATTGACCACATATATCAGATCACTTTCTTTGCATAAATACAGTTAAGTTATTTATACAACCAGACGTTTCCCCTGAATTTCTCTCTGCCAATGAAGACTATACCCTGATTCATAACTCTTCATAATTCTAATCTTAAAGTACACACACATAACTTTAAAGCGATTAATCTTTGCAGTCAGTATGGATTATTGGTTCTGTACCACTATGAAACCACACTGATGGAGTCTGAACTTGGATATCAGTGAGGTCACCATCTAAGGAAGCAATGGTAACTAAGTGGATAAGGAATTGGATGCATGGCCAGAATTCTGCAGGTACATATCCTACCATTTGATAAGCCTGGATCATTATTAATATGCATGGATCTCACTCATAATCGAACTAATCTGAAGTCTTGATAATATAAGCTTGCATACCAAATCGAATCAGAAATGACTCTAGAGTGTTCACAAGCTCAGTCAATCAAATGCAAGATCACTTAATTAGTATGCACTGATGTTATCATAATCACTGACCCGAAATCCTGATTATATAAACTTACATACCAAATCCGATCAAGATCTGATCATAAACATGGCCTCAAGAGTGTTTACAAACTCAGTCAATCAGATGTAAGATTGCTTAAATAAGCGCTGATGTTACTCATAATGAACCTTACCAGAATTCTGACCAGAAATATGGCATCTTGAGTTTTTATATGTTCAGCCAACCATATGAATGACCACCTCATTAATATACATGGATGTCACTCTAAAATGTACTCATCTGATATCTTGAAGCAAGCTTACATACCTTATTTGATCAAAATCAGAGCAAAATACGGCCTCTAGCGTTTGTAAGTGAAGCCAAACAGATGCAAATCATCTCATTCATATACCAGGATGTCGCTCGTAATCAAACTCATGCATGATACAGATGATATAAGCTTACATACATATCTACTCAAAATCTGATCATAAATATGGTCCAAAGATTATTTAGAAGTGCAGCCAATCAGATGCAAGATCACTTTATTAACATATAATTGTTACGTGTAGGCTTGTACAAAAGTAACAAAAGAAATGAGTGAAGCCAACAAGCTTTGTAAATTTTAACAAAATAATTTATTTCCCTAGAAAACAAGGTAAAAATATGAAATAGAACTTACGGTTTGTGAATATAATCCAAAAATTAATCCTAAAATTGAAAAATATAAGTCCAAACACTAAACAGTTCTAATTGAATCCAGGTTCGAATCTCGATGAAATTCCAATATGGAGGTGATAACATCAGATGAGGTTTTTATACTGATGGCAACAGATCCTCGATTGAATCACAGTTTATAATGTTTCTGTTTAGAATTCCAGAATAAATTTCTACTGAATATCTTTCTCCCAGAACTTTTATAAATATGAAGCACTTGTGTAGTTTTCTAGAGAATGAATTATTAAAATCCAAAAAATTAATGAACTTCAAAACAATCTGGCTTCAACAATAAAACACCTTGAGCTCTGAGGTGTAAAAATTACGACTGACCATTCTACTAGCAAAATGGCTGTTTTAAGCCTCAATTTTAGATCACATGGTGGCTCACGTGACGGGTTATGTGACCACTAATTTGAACAGCTCAAGAAAAAAATGCCATTTAGCATGTAGCTAGAATAGCCCTATATAAGAACCAGATTCTCACGCTGGAAATGAATTTAAAAGTAGAACTGTTTACAACAGAGCTAACACTTAGGCTGAAGATGACCTTGGTAATAGCCAATCTTTTTTTTGGTGATGTGAGTTAAAAATTTACTGCATTTGTCAATTTTGGTGATTGCTGTCACCAATATGTGTATCATATGACGAAAATATATGACTAAACTTATTGGCCAAAATGTGTCAATAAGTTTAATTTTCAGACTAATGTAGGAAAAGTTTAAAAATTTTCAGCAGTTAGAAAGCCGATAATTCCTCTAAGACACATGACATACTCTCTTCATACAATGTAAAATGTGAAATTAATCCATCTATTTTAAGAATGAAAAAGTAGAATCCTGCAAAATAAACCAGAAAAAATTATGTATTTGGTAAATATTGTATGTATTCTCTGGGCAGTGTGTTTTTTAAGCATCTACGATGAAAAATATTCACATGCCAATTCTGAGTGGCTTTTACTTAATTCTGCTAATAAGATTTTCGTTGAAAAAGTCAAAATAAAAATGGGTTAAAAACATGAATGCTGATGAATACACAGAAAAATGTTAACCAAATTTCATTTGTCAATAATGAGTGGTATTTGCAATCTTACTATAAAGCTTCTCAAGACAGATGTACATATGTATGTATAGGATCAGATGAAGTTGCCTCTGCTGCAGTTTTGGGGGGGGGGGGCAAAAACAGAAAGCTAAGTGTGTACTCTCAGTGTTTATTTTTGGCTGCACCACTGAACTTAAATTTTCATCACTAATGCAAGAAGAGTACCTCCAGCCTGCCTGTTGGACACAAAATGACTGCAAAAACTAAAGACAAGCACTAAGATTGGTTTTGGACTGACTGAATCGAGTATAACCTATACTGTCTTGCTAAACAGTCGGTCTTCTTTACCAAAAGGTAGCACAAGACGACCAATTTAACTGGCAGTCAGAAATGTTATTTTCATTATGATTAGCTTGGGGACTCATCAAGCCAAAGATATAAAACTTAAGGAACAGAAAATGTATTCTTAAGCAAGCAAACTGCTAAATTTATTTTCCAAAGCACAACACAGGGGGGAAAATGCTGTATCAAGTGTTCCAAATCAACTCATTTGCAGGGAAAGTGAATCAAGCTGGAGAAATCCAATCCTTTGTATGCCAAGGCCCACATCATTGGAATCAGATAAAAATGACATGTCTGAATTTTTCCATATAAACAATATCCAGTAAGGATATTTGCAACACAAGTTTTTATATGCCAAATGACCCATTTTGACCTAGCTGATGCTCTTGGGTGCCCATTTGTACCATTTCTGGAATGAACACTATTGAAAAAAAAAGTCATGTACTCACCTTCAATTGCAATGCATTTGCCATTCCACAGTTTTTCAAACTTTGTTAGAGGTTTTAACTGGCGAATGGATACAACATGGTCTTTAAAACTGAACTCCTCCGTGTAATATTGGAACATTCCAAACCACAAATCTCCAACACTCTGTTGGTTCTTTCCATAATGTGGCCACACCTTGCGCTGCATCAGAAAAAGTGGGTAATTAATACAGTCATGGCCAAAGAAAAAGGAGTCACTTACTACAATCAAGGTCAAAGAAAATATGCCAACTAATGAATCAAAGTTGAAAAAAAAAAATCCCAAGAAAACACTTATCAAGGTTTAAATGCAGTAATGTATTTATGTACTGACAATTGTTTTAGTTTGGTCATTTCTTGTCATGTGTGCTACATTACTCAGCTAAAATAAAGAGTTCATTAACTCAATGCCTCTGACCAACAGAGGGGCAATAATCAACTCGTATATCGCAATACTTCTGATCCAAATATAATAGAAATCTCAACTTCATGTCAAGCCATAGGAACAATTTAGCAACATTCCTAGGTGAATGTGTTGCATTCATATAATACCTGTACTTGCAATACAACACTAATGTACATTGGTGGTGAAATTAAAGTTTTCTGAACTTTTTTTTCTTTTCTGAAAGATATATATTAGTAGAGCTATGATCTGCAAAGAATATTCTAGATACTTCATTTTAGGACAATGGATTTGATAATAACTGAGGTGGTGAAGTGTAGGAGAATTTAGGAAGTATACTCTGACATTTCACCTTGTAAATCTGAAAAGCAAGTGGAATTATATTTTACACTTGCAGCAAAATCAACTTCAAATCAACTTCCCCTTGAAATGGTTTGACAGCTTCATCTGCTACATGAGTCACATATCTGATCAGAAATAACCAAATCTTTTGATGTACATGAATAACATTTCAGCCCACATGTACAACAAATACATAGATCTGTCTTTGTATATTGTGACAACCTATCAGGGTGCATGCTGTTTGTTTCTACTTGTAACTGTAAGCAAACAAAGTTAATTCTGATTTGTTATAGCATTATACATAGGAAAGCTGGGTCTACAATGTTCAATATTTACCATGATTGGCTTGAACATAATAAAAAGGTAAAACTGGGTCTACAATGTTCAATATTTACCATGATTGGCTTGAGCATAATAAAAAGGCAAAACTGGGTCTACAATGTTCAGAATCACTCATTGGCATATCCAGTAACACTTTCCCAGTTCTAACAGCCTGATATACTTCAAAACTAAAAATATTATTGTCATCAGCTAGTATTTGCCACATGAAATTGTCATCTGAAGATAAACCATATTGAAAGTCAGCCATTTTGGATTTTCTAGGTGATTGTATTGTAAACAAGCAATTCTAAAACTTCCTTAATGAATGTAAGGTTAAAACTATGACAATGCTTGTTCCAGGGCCCCATGTACCAATCAAATTTAGTCTAATAACCATTCAGGTCAAGAGCCCAAATGAGAAAATGGTTTCCTTCATTAAAAAATGATCTTGTGGAAAGTGCTATGACACCTCTACAGGTGGTGTAACTTATGTCATGACAAACTTTTAAAGGGTTAACAGTTAAATATAACTTGTATACTGCAAAGAATAAATTTTTATATGTATGACCTTAAACTAATTTGCAGGAGTTCACATGTATCACTGCTTGCCAAATGCACAAAATACATACATATTTTGCATAATATACACCTGCAGCATCTTTGCTGATCTCCAAAAGTATTAAAGAATAGCAGAACTGGGTCTACACCATTTAATGTTAACCCTTCTTTGCATTTGCTGGAGCATTTTACAAAGGCTAAGCTGGCTTGACATGCAAATAACGTTAACCATGATCTGCTAGAGCATTATACAATGGCAGATCTGGGTCTAAAAGCAAACCCTGATTTCCTACAGCACTATACCAAGGCAGATCTGAGTCTACTCTACTCACTGTATTTGGATATGTTTCAAGATATGGTATAGTGATATATCAAGGTTGTCATTTGGAGATGTATTTATACACCCATATCCATCATGTTCTTTCCCCAAAACTGGAACAAACATAATGTTATATTGCAAAGTTCAGTTTGGTGCATTTGGGAATATGGAGTACATCTAAATAGCTCCAACCCATGTGTGTGGTACAGTCTGAACATATGAACAACAATGTGAGATTAAACAGACTTATAATGAAAGTAAATATATTATCTACTTAGTTCAACCTTCCTAATTACAATTCTTTGGTCTTGAAAGCTGAGATTTTATTATCAGAATAATAAAATAATTCCATGATATTTGAGTTTAAAGAAAAAAATAATTAAAATTATAATACAAAATAATAAGAATGGCTAAAGTCATGCTCTGTGTCCAAAACAATAAACCTCTAATTTACATGTGTTCTTGAGAAACCTTGTTAAATTCACACATGACCTGAATCCATCCATCAATGGGGAGCTGGATCCTATCACAGTCGAACACATAAAACAATGGTCATTCCTGTTAGTAAATTCTTGCTGAGTGTTCACATATATATTTGTGAATTACATGTGGTTTGGTTGTATTTTTTTGCTGTGTGTCAATAATAATTTGTGTAAATGTGAGAAGCAGCTAATGCAATATGTGTAGATTTGGAGTTTAGACAAGAAAATACTACAATTATGTAGCATAATAAAATTCATATGAATGTGGAAAATACAGGATATGCTGTAGTATCTATTTTTGTGGGTCTCAATTTGTGTGGTTTTGAAAAAAAACCAAAACATTTTCATGGGTACATAAATATAAGGTTGTGCCTATCAAAGTTTGTAAATTTGTAGGTATTTAATTTTGTAGATTAACCTCAAAAAATACCTCAAATAAAGAATACGAAAGAACAAAACTTCCGGACAACAATATAATTGCCACTTGTTATGTATAAGTAATTTAACTGCTTGTGTGTTAGTTTTAAATTCTCTTTTATTTTATTTTTATTTTGTCACGTTATTGTAATGATAACTTTATTCACTGGATTTTCTCGAAAGGTTCAGTTTTCTGTTCTGACCTGATAACAATGCAGTTCGATTGCTACATTTTATTTTTAGCTGACCTAGTTCCTGACCTTGGTTCTGAGATTTGTAAACACACAGTGAAAACCATTGGTCATAATCAATGTCGTACTCTGCTTGCGTAATCACTCTATTTTGTAAACAACCTTTTTTTAATTAAATCTTATAGTAACCCGTATAGCCTATGTGCAAATTGGCATTTTTTTTACTGCGCTGTTCAAGTTAAGTGACCACGTGAGTCATCATGTGATCTAAAATTGCAGGTTAAAACAGACATTTTCTAGTGGATTTGATCAGTCATAAATATATACCTTCGGGCTCAAGGTATTTGTCTTGTTGTTGCCATCTGAGTTGATTTTCATATTTAAAATAATTTATTCACCCTGGAAAATACTTGTGTTCACAAGATTCTTGGACAAAGACATTCAGTGAAAATTATTTGGAATTCTAAAGCCGGAATACTATTCTTGATTCATAAAATTCAACAAGGAACTGTTGACACAACAACACCTTATAGAAGACGTCATCACCTTCCATATTGGAACTTCATCGGGATTCGAACTTCGATTCATTTAGGACCTTTTAGTAATAGGACTTATATTTTTAGATTCCAGGATTAATTTTTGGATTATATTCACAAACTTTAAGTCCTTTATCATATTTTTACCTTGTTTTCTGGGGAAATAAATTATTCTGTTAAATTTACAAAGCTTGTTGGCTTCATTCTTTTCTTTGTTACTTTGCACGAGTCTAGGCACGTAACACTTCAATGGTTAAAACAGTACTACCACTCAAATAAGCACAAGGCAAACACCTGTCAAGATAAATCACTTATGCACAAGATTAATGATGAAGCTAAGAACACTGAACTACTAATCAGTTATTAAAGGACATGTGTTTGATCTCTTCCTTAAAACAATGTCAATAAAGTAGCACCATCAATTACTTTCTGATGACCATGGTGTCAACACGTGACCAGCTGCCACTTGCTCAATGTAATTAGCAAGCAGTGTCAACATTTGATTTGTTTAGAGCCAATCACAGTGTGAAGATGCTAAATAAATTGAAAAACAAAGGAATCACTCTTTAGTTTGAGCCTGCTTCAAACCAACATCAACCAGTTGACTTTACTTAATACACCGTCTATGAAGCTAAATGATGTTGAAGGGATAAACTGCAAGACACACAAAAAAGTGTGAAAGATCTAACCTAACTATCTATGGCTCTGAGAATACTGACAGATTTAATACAACAATTTCATGATTATTTACAGGACAAACGTGTGTATCAGAAGACTTGAGTAAATGTAAAGTTGATTTAGTGGTTTTATCCAAAAATCAGCTAAATGTGAGCTTTAAAATGCTGTGGTAATTAGTGTAAATACATAATATTTCAGTAGTAATTGTGCCTAAAAGCAATAGTTTTAGTATTTTACAGTCCTGTTGTTTATTAGGATTAAGCTTAAAATATGAACATAATCACAAAAGACCCAGTCACCAATATACAGCTATAAGCTGAATTTGGCTGAAATCTAAAAATCCTCCAAAAAATTATGGTAAGATAATTAAAGACCTAAAAGAAATACTTGTGTTGGTACATCAATCAATTTCATTAAGACCACAATACTTACAAGCCTTTTAATGTCTTCAAAGAACCAAGTGTTCCAACCATCCACAATAATCTCGTGCCTTTCTCCTCCAGGTAGCTGAGAATGAAAAAAGTGTCAACATTTTATGTATGATTTGTTATCACATTATGTCACTGATATGTTGCATTTATTGTGGTGTTATTTTTTCAGTATTACAAAAATATACATAATATGTAATAATGATTCAAAAAGAAATATTAACGTCTGAGACATGCACATGCCTTAATAAACACAAACCCCTCCTATGGTTCGTAAGTCAAAAACAATTTTCCATTAATTAATAGCAGCGATTTCCCTGTGGACTCTCGTGAACAGCTAATGGCCTGATGGCCTATATAAAGCAATACCAAATGCTTTATTTGAATTGGATATAAAGTGGCCCTTTAAGGAATAAATCAGTTTAACTGTCTCTTCTACAATTTTCTTGCAAACTGATACTGTCCCACTTCATGGCCATGGCGATCCCTGTTAGTGTGTGCCATGTGTTTCAATCCCTGCATGCTCTGCAGGAGAGAAGCAGCTGTTAAAACCTGCCAATGCAGTGTTGCATCAAGGGCTGGGGACACTGTCCAATGTCCTCCAGATTTGGCAGACAAACAACATTTTAAAGAGATGAAGGAAAATACATGTAGTTTATAGTACTTAATGCACTGATGATGCTTAAAAAGTAATATAATCTGATTCACTTGGAGAGTCATGTCACATCCTGTTATCTTTTTCTTTGACACATACATTACTGAAATAAATGTTTGATAAAGTGCTCAATTAGCTCATGAAAGTATTAATGCTGAAACATCTTTCTGAACTGAAAACAACTCTAGGAATTTTCCACCCCTGATCTTTCTGACAATAAACATTAGTGTTCATTTTGCTGATCAGATACTTACAAAAAAACCCAAAACATTTCATAGTATTGAATGAGTATCACAAATGACATGTGAATGAACACAACAGGTTCTCCTTATCACATAAATGATGTGAAAAACACCCCACCAGGTTCTATTTAACACATAAATGATGTGAAAGAAACACCACGTTCTACTTATCTGATAAATGACATGAAAAGACCGCCAGGTTCTAATTAACACATAAATGATGTGAAAAAACACCAGGTTCTACTTATCAGATAAATGGTGTGAAAAGAACAACAGGTTCTACTTAACCCATAAATAATGTGAAAAAGAAGTGTTTCTGATTTTACTTATCAGATGAATGGTGTGAAATGAACACCAGGTTCTACTTATCATGTAAATGATGTGAAAAGAACACCAGATTCTAATTATCACATAAATGATGTGAAAAGAACACCAGGTTCTACTTATCACATAAATGATGTGAAAAGAACACCAGGTTCTAATTATCACATAGATGATGTGAAAGAAAAACCAGGTTCTACTTATCACATAAATGATGTGAAAAGAACAACAGGTTTCTGATTCTACTTATCAGGTCAATGGTGTAAAAAGAACCACCAGGTTCTACTTATCAAATAAAGGATGTGAAAATAACATCAGGTTCTCATTCTATGAACATAAATTACAAGCAAAATGAACACAATTTCTGATTTTAACAAACATAAATGACATGTGAAATGAACACACTTTCTGATCCTACCAAACATAAATGACAAGTAAAATGAATGCTAGTTTCTGATTTTACCTATTACATAAATGACATGGACCTGAACACTAGTTCTGGATTCTACTTATCACATAAAGACATTACATTACTCAATGACATTCAATAGTATTATGCCAGAGTTTGTCCAAAGATTTTTATGACCTAACATAATACTGACATTGGTGAAATTTTATGTGGTAAATTAGGGAATATGCACAGCTGAGATGCTTGTAGTCTGTAGAAACTGCTTATTTGTAGCAAATAAGACAGTAGGGCTCACTACATGTTTGCTTTAGCATGTTTGTAAATCCACTTCGCCTCATGAAAATGGGAAGTGGGTGTGTTAAACATGCAATTTATGCATTTTAATTTTCTATAGAAACAGAGCTGTCAAAAAAAATTAAGATTGGGCATGTAGAGAAATATATAATAATTTGGAGTTAAAACATGCTTGATGAAAACTCAATGTGAAACTTTTCAACATCAGAAGATGTACAACAAAATTTTAACCAAAAATGTATCCATGGGTAATGTATCCCCTGCTCAATGCTGCCTCCCCCCTGCTTGAAATGAGAGGTGCAAGTAGAAAAAAGCAATAACTTTGGTAGAATGTATGCATGTTTGTAGAAACATACATTTAAAATGGATAGCAAAACAAAGGAGCATAACTTAAAACATGGTCAGAGTGTTAAGAAAATAGCGTGTTTAACTGATGTCAACAATGTCTGCCATGTGTCACGGCAATTCATCAATAGCAGTGGAGCAAGCTGCCCATTAAAAAAATTCTGATATGTATGCCATACAAATTTAATACCAAAAGAGTCATAACTCTAGAATAACTCATCAAAGAGTGACAACACAACTACATGCACATTTTGCTGAAGTCAATGTGTGCCAAATTTCAGGGCAATTCATCACAAATTGTGGGACTATTTACAAGTACATGAATTATTGTACAGTATAAACATTTAACATAAAATTGCATAATGATGGAATGCATCAGAGCATGAAAACAGAACAATATGCATGTTAACTCTGGAAACAATAGCAGAGCATTCAGAGATATCTGCACATGCTGATCTTGTGTCAATCTTGTCAACAGAGTCTATGAAAAGTATCAGGAAGTGTGATGACCGCCATAAGCCAAGAGAGGTCCTCCAGTTTGCTTAGATGGGACTGCATATGTGTGTGTGATTTGAATTTTTAATGCAGCTTTAACAATATTTCAGTCACATCGCTACGATGTCTGCAGTGTGGCAGTTTATAGTGATGTCAAGCGCTGAGGCATCATGCCACTGACATGTAACATGATGTCCCACCTAGTCACATTATCCTGACACCAGGCTGACCAGTCCTAACACTAACTTCTTAATGCTGAGCGACTAGTGAGGCAGCTGTAAGTACCATTTTTGTAAGTCTTCGGTATGACTCGGCCAGGGTTCAAACATGTGACCCTCTGCATCCGAGGCAGATGCTCTAACCAGTAGGCCACTGGAGCAGTCAAGACTGCATGTAATACAAGACTCTGGTCATTTGGTCTATATGGCAAAGCTTCAGTCAGCAGTGGGAAGGGTCATTTACACATGTTTAAGAAACAAGTAGCTCAAAATGAAAAGATATACAACCAGACTAATAGGATGAAAGAGACAAATTCCTGGACAGAAATTTGTCTACCTAAGCTGATGGAAGACACCACATATGAGCAGTTTTTCATTCCATGCCCAGATGAATGAAATGCTGAGACGATTTAAATCTTATACATCCTGCACCAAGTTAAAGAGAAGCATGACTCTAGTGAACACCCAGAGTCTGTGATCAAAACCAGATATGAGAGTCCTGAACAGGAACACGATCTCCCTAAAAGAAAACCACGGGAATTTCTGTGAATGTGAATATTAAGGTAAGCATCTTGGATGTCAGAGCTGTGAAATCTTTCTCCTGAACAGCACTGGGACTGCTTTTGGCATATCAATTTTGAATCTGAGTGCCCAAATGTACTGAGAGAGCTTAGGTTGATGATTTGTCTGTTTTCGGTTTGTCAGTGTCCTTGGGAACTAAGAAAAGTCTGGATTAAAATCCTACTGAATCTGTGTTGTGAAGGATTCAGGCATCTGTCAGTGAATATCACAATGGTGGGATCATAGCTTCCTGAAAGATAACCAGGTAAACCAGTCCAAACATGGAACTAACAACAGCTATGACAATGCAAACCAGTAGTTGCATGTCCAGATCCATGGACCCTGACAGATGTCTATCAGTAGTTTCCCAAAGTAATTTTAGCCATTTGTCCAAAGTCTGTCAAATCAACACTCAATGATGGTCTAAAATCAAGAGTTTTGAAGAAACAAAGTGTACATGAAGCTATTTTCAGTATCACTGACCCTCTATGTCCCCTTCTCCCCCAACAACACATATTTACAGTAGTTGACATGAACTTGATGCAAGATCATAATTCTTCATGAATATCTTCATCCCTATTAACATTAATTTATATGATGTTCTCACAGTGATCATAAATCCAAATCTTCATTAGTCCAAAGTTCATCACAAAAACAAACTTGCTGGATTCACATTTAATATCGTATCACTCATGATCATATATATACCTGAATTGATTGTAGTATAGCTTTCTTAAATGTTTCATGATAAAGCCAAAGAACCTAAAAAATTATAGAAATGTGATGTGCAGCATCTTTGCAAAAAACATCTCTGCCTCTAAGTTTGATACCTTGAACTATAGCCTGTATTATTTTTTACAAATATTCCATACAAACTATAGTGAAATTGTAGCAGTAAACAACACTGCATTTCTTGAAAATGTTTTCTAATCCAAGTGTATGGAAGATGGCTTCAACATTTCCAAGCCTGCAATATATCTCTGTTGATGGCTGGGACTTTGGTGTGGCAAATCAGTGCATGTCTTGTTGAAGGCTGAATTGTTAGATGAGGCTAGTCAGTATGAAAAGAAAAGTCTGTTGATGCTGGGGTCTTAAAGTTGCCTTTCAAAAGACTACAAGATGTTATGACTTGAACTGACTGCAGTAACTGTCCGCAGGAATTTTTTTTTATTAACAAGTCAAATAACACTGGAATTCTATCAGTGACCACTGTCAGAGCAGGAGGAGGAGAGATCTCGAGGGGCAGAAGCCATAAGACTTTTTCAATGGATACACAGAAGGCTGAGTCTTCTTTGGACATTAATGGAAAGTGAAAGTACATCTTCAAGACTAGGCACATGTGAAGTAGTAACTGATGAATAATGGGTTTAGTGCCAATCTCATTATCCAAAGGTAGACAACTTTTGCCTGACTACATCTAAATTAGTAATGTTTTGTAGAACAAGTCAAAAGACATGGTTAATGCCTTTCTTTGCAAGGAATGTTTGCTGGGTTTTTTTGCAGCATACCAGATGTTCTTCTAATTTATTACAATCAGAAAATGTATTTGAAAAATAAGTATTACATAAATATTACATTAACAGAACAGGTACAAGTTACCTCTTGAAGGACTGGTATCACTGGGGGTTTACACTGCTGTAAATAGTGTATTACCATCAAAATATATGCATAGGATGATAGGCTCCCTTTAGAAGCATCCCCAATATCACAGACCTAAAAAATAAAAAGAAAAAAAAGAAGAATAAAGTCATCAAAGTTGTATGCATCTGCATTATAAATTCTTCAGATCCTACCATTTTGTCAACGAAATAAAAACAAATATATTTTTATGTAAAACTCACAAGTTACGATAATCATATTACTTTGATATTATCTACTTAAAATACATATATGTGGCAAAGAAGTAAGCAGTGCAGATATAAGAAATAGAGGGGATGGAACAATTATGATGTTTGTAATTATATTTCTTGACAACGTTATAATCTGAATGCAATTTAAAAAAATGAACTGTGTGATATTAACCAGTTATAATTATTTTGAAAAATATCCATTGTGGTCAGTGTTTGAAATGAAATGAGAAACTGAATTTATTCATAGTGTCTTTAGAATTTATAAAAATAAACGCTTCAAGTCTTGCATGTTTGCAATTATCTTCTATTTTAAAAGAGTTTTTAAATTGTTCAACTTTAAAAACCAAGTCACTTTTTCACATTAAAGATAAATGTTACTTCCACATTGCTTTTCTATGCAATCCTACCTTCAACTATCTGAGTATACTTTGTTTTTCCTATACTGAAGAGCTGCTCTCTGCAAAGATATGTAATGAACTAAAATGATAACCTATGTGGTCTGTTACAAATCTCCCATTAACTAACATTTTTTAAAACATTCTTTGAGCCACTGTTGAATACCTATGTTTGTTTGAATAAAGAAATAAAAAAAGATATCACTGTTATGAATAAAGATTTTATAGGAAAATATGCATTGTCCAGTTTAGAACATTGGAAGATGTGACTTGACAGGATATCTTGTATTACCTTTGCAAAGACTTTAATGGCATATCCAAGCATTTTCACCCTGGGGTCAATACTGCAATAAGCAGACAGCAACTTGGTGTTGAACTGACCCTATGGAATAAAGAAAAGAGAATATTCATTAATTTTCTGGGCAAAGTAATGAAGCAATTCACTCAATGTTGGTGGCCAGCTAGCAGTGTGGAAAGTTTGAAGATAAACCCACATCTTTGGGCAAAATTTCTCTTCAATTGTAAGGTGATTCTATAAAGAGGAAGTCAGTATTTTTTATATGGACTTTTTCTTTGCAAGTGAAATTGAATTATTCTGAGAAAAGGATCTGCCAAATTTCATAATCAGATGGTAGGCTGTCATTGTTTTTCATGATATTATCAGCAATTGTTTGATGTATTCTTTACAAGGAACTAGTCATCTGAAGTAGTGAATGACATCTTTTCTGCTAGGTGCAATGCAAGTTTAAAATAAAATTCAGGTCACTATACTTCAAAAATCTACATATGTATGTTGAAATATTTGAACAGAAATTTCTCAATAATAAATTAAGAACACTACTTATGCCAATGATACCACAAGTACTTCAAAATAAGGTCCAAACCTGATGACCTCAGGATAGATAAAGGCTGAGTTTTCACCCAAGTCAAATGAGAGATCACCTGAACATACCCAGATGTAAAAAATAGGCCTACAGAAAAGAACTTAGTAACCTAGCTTAAATTCAGTAGCCCAAAGAAAGGACTTTAGCATGAAACTGAAGACCTCACTCTTTCCTTACTATGACTCAATAATAATCACTCTCCAATTCAAGATATTTGCACAGTTATGTTTTGACAAAAAGAAGGCCAGGTCCTACAGGTCAATCAAGGAGTTATGTTTTGATAAAAAGAAGGCCAGGTCCTACAGGTCAATCAAGGAGTTATGTTTTGATAAAAAGAAGGCCAGGTCCTACAGGTCAATCAAGGAATTATGTTTTGATAAAAAGAAGGCCAGGTCCTACAGGTCAATCAAGGAGTTATGTTTTGATAAAAAGAAGGCCAGGTCCTACAGGTCAATCAAGGAGTTATGCTTTGATAAAAAGAAGGCCAGGTCCTACAGGTCAATCAAGGAGTTGCTGTAAAATGTGACCTTCACCCAAAGGTAAAAAAAATGTACAGGGAGCATGTTGCTGAATTATATTCATTTTGCAAAGATTCATCCTGCAGGTGAACAAAAAATCCATCAGGATGCTTAGGAAATAAAACCACATAAAACAATCTAACTAAAACCTTAATGCAAACTGTCCATAAATGCTTGTCACAGAATGAATTGTCTTAGCTTTATAATGATTCATTCCAAGTATGACTCAAAAATCCATGAAGGGTTTTAGGAATATAAGCAAAATAAACAGCTGTAATGAAAACTTGAATGCAAAGTGTGACCTTCACTTCAAGATCAAATGTGCATGCAAGCATGCCATTAAGTTCACTTATTTGATTTCATGATTCAATCCAAGTATGAAGAAAATCTAACACAGGGTTAGGAAAAAATCAAAATGTATATTCTTTATGACTGTGACCTTAACTCAACAGTAAAAAAGGCTAGTGAGTATGTTACAGAATCAAGCTTCCTAATTATTATTGCCAAGTTTGATGAAAATCTATTAAAGGGGAGATATGCATCTTAAAAACTGTAACCAAAATCTTCACAAACGTTTCATAACAATGACATTGCTGTCATCAGAAAAGTTAATTATACTGTTTTTTTAATAAACATATTGTTCAATAAGCCTAAACATTAATTATACTGTTCAATTAGCCTAAACATTAATTATACTGTTTTATTAGAATAAACATATTGTTCAATTAGCCTAAACATTAATTATACTGTTTTTTTTTAGAGTAAACATATTGTTCAATTAGCCTAAACATTAATTATACTGTTCAATTAGTCTAAATATTAATTATACTGTTCAATTAGCCTAAACAATTTTTTCCATGCTGTTGTATGAGGCCATAGTATAATTTAAGGGCAAACATAAGTAATAATAAAAACGAAAAAGAATAATAAACATACAAGTAATTGAAAATTAAATTTAATACTTATTTGAACTGATCCTTCATTCCAACTACTAACGTTCTTGAAAAATTTAATCCTCTTGAAAGTACATTTCATTTAATCCAAAGGAACAACATGTCTGCATCGGTTTCCATTGATGTTATTCACTCAGGCAAAACATGATTAAGTATTGAACCTGTCAGGTCTTTGATTTGTGCTCATATATGTAAAAGTATTTTTTAAACATTCAAGTTAACACCATTTGTTTCAGCATAGTTTTATTCTGTTATATTCTTTATTTTGGGTATTTGTAGAGGTTACATCATGAAATTAAATACCTACTTGTACGTAAACCATGAACTTCAGTACCAACAAAAATGTCTTTTTAAAAAAAACAACATGAAAATTGGACCCCATAAACCATGAATATGATGCAGTTAAATGGCAAAGTCATGAAGACCTAGGTCTTTCTAATGCAAAGCCTCAGATAATATTTTCATGTCTTTGAAAAGTTACAGTGTAAACCTGATGGGTAAATAGTTCCAAGTCAATGTTGGTGGGGTCATAACATGATAAATCTTGCTTGAAAAACGTGAAAATCAAACATGGCCTATTGTAGGTCTTCTTCATGTTACATTTTACATTAGGCATAAAAAAATTTGCCACAGACATGAATAGATGTAACCTGACATGATTGGGTGGGGCATGAGGGTGCATACACCATATACCCCATTACAAAGATATGGTGGAGTCATAAAAGAAGTGCTTTGGATAGAATGACCAATAAATTATTATGGAATTTGTTTCTGACATAAAATTCTAAAGAACTGAGAAATTATACTGAAGAAAGGTAGATCTGTATTACATTATAAACAACCTGCTTATTATGGAATAAAGGATTAAAAGATGCATTTGAGCATACTTAATAGATTTCAAAGACTGCTCACCACAGGTTAAAGTACAGCATGTTATTTTAGAAGCAATCCAACTCAGTTGATAATGAGAAAATTGTGTTTTGCTGTTTGTCCTTTGAGTTCGAAGATGACCATGACATAACTGACTGGTTTGGTTTCTCCAAGTACATGCGTGGCTGATCAGGCCAATTTATGCTCTGAACTGTTGGTGGCACACTTGATAGGAGATGCCATTTTGATTTGCATGTTCAATAGATGACAGGCTGTTTTTCTGAAATTTATGCTGCTCACGCTTCTGCACTGCCTCTTCAGTTATCCTCCATTCAAAGTCTGTAGCTCCAGTATAGGTGAGACTACAAGGTGGTGCAATCTTCCCAAGACTTAGAGTCAATGTTAAAGTGTTTAAGGGAAGACTCAAGGGAATATCTGACACTTTTCTTCTGACCACCCCAAGATTGCTTTGCCACCTTCAGTTTGCCGTTGAAGATCTTGTTTGGCAGTTTTTCTTCTGACATCCTTGTAAGCTGTGAGTTGGCCTGCCCATCTCAAGTCTGATTTCATCAGTAGAGCGTAGATGCCTGGAATGTCTGCATGTGTGAGAACCTCAGTGTCTGGGACTTTGGCAGCATCGTTCTCATCAAACCAATCTTTTATGTTTATGTGTGGTGAGAGAGAGTGTTTTGGAGCAGATGACTACACAGAATCTCTGAAGGATGCAGTTTTCCATGACATTCTTGGAGTTTATATCAATTTGATCCAGTTGGCTTCACAGTTCATCAACAAATACCTGTTTCACATTCTCTTGTTTCAATTTGGCAATATAAAGTTTTTGGGGCACCTTTTTGCCTTGTGGTCATCGGCTAGGCTGAATTTGGATATTGGGCTTGGTCAGTGCAGCATTCTCTACTTCTCATGTACTTTATCACTCAGACATCCAAATTATATGACACTGATAATGTGACAATTTGTGATAACAATATTTTTTCAACCCCACTGATGATTTAACAGGAACATTTTTTTAAATTATCGAATTAATAAGAATCTTTCCAAGGCAAAGGGAATAAATTTCCAAGAGTTCTGACATTGAAAACATAAATTATCATCTAAAAATGGAATGTATACACAAGTTGTGTTTTCAGCAAGGGTGAACTTGACCTTGGTTGGTTAGGCAAGCTAATAGAAACAAAAAAAATGTTCTCCTGACTTATCTCTCAACCAATCAACTATCCACAGAAACACTGTTGACAAATCAATCAACCATCCACAGAAACACTGTTGACAAATCAATCAACCATCCACAGAAACACTGTTGACAAATCAATTAACCATCCACAGAAAAACTGTTGACAAATCAATTAACCATCCTCAGAAACTGTTGACAAATCAATCAACCATCCACAGAAACACTGTTAACAAATCAATCAATCATCCACAGAAACATTGTTGACAAATCAATCTACCATCCACAGAAACGCTGTTGACAAATCAATCAACCATCCACAGAAACACTGTTGACAAATCAATCAACCATCTACAGAAAAACTGTTGACAAATCAATCGACCATCCAAAGAAACTAACTAACCAAAAGTTATGTCACCAATAAATAAACTTCAAAATATTTGTTTCAAATACACAGAATTAATGACTGCAAAAATTAAAGGAAACTAAAAATTTTTTATGTACGGTATAGAAAATCAAAAGCTTACAAGTAAGTTGTACAAACTAATGTCTCCCTCCAGCTTACTGGCCCTGTGTATAAACTTGACAATGGGAACCTTGGCTGTGGTGATGGGGAACACTCCATACAGACCCTTGTGGGTCTTCAGCTTCTTGCTTATGGCCTCAATGATTTCCACTGCATTTATATCCTGTAAAGTATGAATAATACTATATACTATAATATACTCAATACAGTGAAACCTGTCCCAATAGTTACATTTATATAATGGTCACCCAGTCACAATGAGAGCATTCTAATTTCCTCCCAGCAAATTTCCTAAATAATAGTCATGTATATATTAACCTGCTTTCTATGGTTAGTGGCCTGGTGTTTCTTAACAAATAATGGTTTCTCCCTGCTTTAAGTGGTCACTGGAGTGTATAAACAGTGACTGTTCTGTACATGCTAATGAAACTTTTGTATGACGAGTGTAAACATTTCCTGTTTCATTTGTACTCACCTGAGTCCAGTCACACTATCAAATGTAACTCTAAAGTGTTAATACATCAAATTTGAAAGTGAGGTGGATTTTTATCACTAGAGAGAGGGTCAGAACAAATTTTAAGTTGAACAGTCATAGCAGAAATGAGGGCCTTGTTTCCTATGTCACCTGCACTCATTATACTCCAACAACACTGTCAGTATAACTCAAAAGTCTTAATATATTAAATCTGAAACTGAGGTGGGCTTTTATCATTGGAGAGAGAAGGTTGAAGAAATTTTTAAGTTGGGGAAAAGTAGTTGTACAGTCACAGCAAAATGTGGGTCACCATGTCTGACAGGTATTGTATGAAATTTTAATTTTTAAAAAATCTGATGAAAAAGATAATTTATGGGGAGAGATACAATTTCATCCAATTTTTTAGGGTCAGGATCATTTAACATTGATAAAATTTGTAAACTTCTGGTTCATGCATTAGTAATAATAGTTATGTTAAGCTTTGTATTCATCACTGAAGTCTCACATAAACCATCTTGTTTGACTGTGGTGAACTGTAGTACTGAGTATTCCAGATATTGTTTTGAAGCATAAAACACCTACTCTTAAGTTTGATTGTGCAAGATGGCCAAAGAAAGTCCTCTGTTTTACAATCGTATGTAAGCTGTCAACTATTAATGAAATTACTGTTTTGTCATGATGCACAACACAGAACAAATATGTTTTGATTTTATGATTTTGTTGAATTAATAATAATAATAATAATAATAATAATAATAATAGTAAATAATAATAATAATGATGCTAATATTTGGTGGACAATATTTGTTCACAACCAAGTCTGAAATGTGAACCTACACATATGGGTGGCCAGTATAGACAGGTTTGACTATATTCATCACATACATGTGACAAACTCAGAAATATCAAAACTGTTGTTTAATGAAGGTTAAATCTAAATGTGCCCAAATTTGTTACAAACATGGAATATGACTTAATTATTCTGTGAATTTAATTTTTCAAACAAGTTTAGTTGAAGCAACAATTTCACTTTTTGTTAGACCATAACATACATAGATGCAATTTAAGTCTTCTTATCTGATCAGGCTGGCTGTAATAGGCTTGACACATGCCATTTTTAAAAATGAAACCATAACCAAACACTGATATTGCGCAAGCTGCTTCAGAACAGATTCTTTCAGATTTTTACTCTTATAACCAACAAGCAACTTACAAAAATGGTACATGAGTGGGATATTGTTTAAAGTATAACGTAATAACAAGATGCTCAAATCAGCTTGAAATAACTCATCAGCATGACATCTGCCTAATAGCCATGTGCAAGAGCAGTTGGCCAAAAAGTCTGGGTCTGCAGCATGCTTTCTGTATAAATTTTTGTTCTTATGTTAATTGCATATGTTATGAAAACAAATGTTTCAAAGTTCTCTACATTCTGCATCTTCATTAACAATTAATGGCAATTTGCATCATTTCTCATACTGGAAGGCCTCTTTGCAGATCTTGGAACAAATACCAAACACTGAATACCATTATTATTATTATTACATGTGTTTTTGTTATTAGTGTTATTCTGTTATCAACAGATTTAGTTTAGTGCACTATTCAACAATATCATCAAATACTTGTATATTTTGTTTTTCACAAAGTTACGTTGCATTCAAGAGTACTGTATCCTGTTCACTTTTAATCCATAATAAAATTTAAACAATCACCAACTCATAAAAAACACAAAACAAAGAGTTTCATGAAGGGACTGACTCTATACTGGCCAACAGAATTTCAGGAATTCAAGGCACGACCATTTCTTCACTCTACTTGCTGAGTGTTGAAACCATCACTGATACTCTTCAGCCATAACAGGATTCTCAAGAGTTAGCTGCTGTGGGTGTCAGACTGGCACCCTTTAGTAACAAAAATACATCATTGAGAACCAACAATACATCATAAGAAGTCTTTTAGAAACCCCATGCTGATAAGACTTTCTGTTTTCGAGAAGTGACAATAACAAGATTTTCAAGATGGCTGCTATGGTGGCCATATTGGATATCAGATTAGCACAATTTCTCTGTAGGACTCATAGTACAAATTCAGCTTCTATATACTACGAAATCCATGGAAAAACCAGGATATTAAAAATTCAATAACTTTAAATTTCTAAGTGCACATGATCAAGCCAATATTTTTTTAGTATAAACCCATCCTTGATGCAAGCTTCTGTGAGGAAAATACCACATGTCTCGCAGTGTTTTTTTTACCTACATGTGTTTTCAAATTCTGCACCTAAAGAATCAGGTACTGTAGTGAGTGTTCCAAAGTTAAGTCTGTAAAAAGACTGAAATTCCATAAATTTGTTAAAGCTACAAACAGGACAAGCTCTTAAAAGCTTCTTTTAACTATAATTTTACTTTTCATTGTCAAAGCCATATATACTCTATTTTATCTCCATCTATTTCAAGACTGGTTCTCATTTTTCCATATAATAAGTACCATTAGTCCTATTTATAGGGCAACTAGACACCATATGAAGTCTTGTGGTGAATGCACAATATTATCTAGAAGTAGTCATAAAAAGATTTTCAAGGCCATTATGATGGCATGATAAAAGTCAGACTGGCACCATATTCATTTATGAGCGACTAGACACCCTGAGTCTTTCAGTGAAAATGCCATACTGATATGACCATTCATTCAATATTTCATCATGTAAACATATGAAGAGATGACTTCTGCTATAGAATATTTTGTCCATCTTTGGCCACTGTTGCCATTTTATGTCATATAATTACTGTGGTAAAGTTAAAGTTTTAATATTTTTTCTATACTTTTAATAATATTTTAACATCATTTTTATAATTTGACACAAAAATGTGCAAAAATGGGTATAAAATGAATATTCTGAACTTTGTACACCAACTTCACCCAATATATATTTGCCAACACAGCCTATTCTTGCTAGAGAGATAATTTCATCTTTATACTATACCCAGCTTTCAAACTAATAATTCTGGAGCTGCCATTAGAAAATCAGGGCTGCCAGGCAGTCCCAATTAATATCATCCTTGGGAGGAGTAGTCATATAAAAGATTTTCAAGATGACCACTGTGTTGATGATATTGGATGTCCATGTGGCACCATCTTCATTTAGGAGCAACTAGACCATGGGATAAATGTACATGTCAAGTACATGGCAATCTTCCAAGTAGTTTAAGAGGTGTAGCAATAACAAACTTGTACTAACAGGCAGACAACTGACAATGGACAACAGACCATACCATAAGATCTCCTAATCTATGACCAGTACAGTTAAAAATCAGTGATTTTTGTTCTGTGCATCATGACAAAACACTTGTTTCACTACTGACTGTTTACATATGACTGCGATACAAAGGACTGTCCCTTTGTTCGGTGATCTTGTACAATTAGATTTAGAAACAGCTGTTAGCATGTCAAATATATGGATTCCCAAGTTGTTCAATTAAACAAGATCAAAAGAAAGTCGACAAATGAAGCTTTGCTGACATTTAGAGATAGGTTTTGTTAACAATGAATGACTTGTGACCGTAATGAAATGGAATGCAAATTGTATCTCTCCTCAAAAGATTAATTTGTTCATTAGAAATAGCTTTAACTGACAGTGAAAATATGATAGTTTAACTACCTTGGAGTCAAACTGAATGTAACTGCAGTACAGCTGGTACAAGCAAGAACAGACATTTTTACACACTGATTCACATCTGACTTTATCTAAATGGCATCCATATAGCGGTCATTGTTGATGTGCTTCACTGACTGCTTAACACAGTGAGAAACCATTGTTTGATTATGAAACAACTGGCATTGACCATGGAAAGCAGGTGACTAAAGGAACAGGTTTGACTGTCAATGAAGTTTTTGTACTCTTGACCTTCAACCCCCTCAAGATCCTCCTGCTGATGTTTACTACATGAGCAACATTACCAGAACATTTTTGTGAATTTCCACCAAGCAGTTCAGGTAGAAATTTACTGAAGGATTGGCACGCTTTAAAAGTTTACTCATGTCCCAAAACTTATAGTACATGAAAAGGTTACCATGATTTTGAGTTCCAAACATTTACTAAGCATAAAAGCATCATTTTTGAAATAATTAAGGGTGTCCCAACCCCTAATAGTGCCCCAAGATATATTATTCATTATAGAAGACCAACAAACAAATGGCTGAAATACCCAAAAAGTTATTGATAAAATATATGCAGGAATATATATATATATATATATATATATATATATATATATATATATATATATATATATATAGAGAGAGAGAGAGAGAGAGAGAGAGAGAGATAGATAGTACCTTTGCAGATTTGTCCTTGAATGTTGCACAAATATCAATGTCACTTTGTCTAAATCCAAATCCATTGTATGTGGACCCGAACAGCATGAAACATATATCTGCAATCAAAATGCTTTAAACTTTATTTACTGCCAGTATACTTTAAATGAATTTGCCACTCAAAGTTAATATACTGCTGTTAATCATTCTTGTTAAATAATAGGAATGGGCAGAAGATACTTGTTGGTTTGGTTTCGTGTTTTAAGGCACAGCAACACACAAAAGTCATTATGTACCAAAGCAATTGGAATAAAGTGTGTTACCTGAGGAAACACTAAGGTAGCCATGCCAGGCTGATATGATGGTAGGATTTGAAACTGCACCCTTCTGGTTTTGAGTCCAGCATGTTACTGGTAACCACTTAGTCACCTAAACTAACATATTTAAATTTCATCCAGGAAAGCAAATTGCTACTGTAAATCATGTTTCTCGAAGAATACTTACCTGATCACATCAGAATATAAGTTTTGCTACTTCACAAATCCAGCAATTCCAGAAAGGCAAAATCCAATTTGTCTTTCATGTCGATAAAAGATATAGACAAAAGGAAAAAAACTTTTACTCATTACCTCCCCTTATCCCACTCGATGGCACCAGATTAATCTGAGCAATATATCAATGAGGATGCTCACATCTGATGGTTGGTGTGGGCAGGTTTATTAGTACTATGTTTGGGTAATAATTCTTGAAGAAATATAACTGACTTAAAAATATGATTTCTCCTTCGAATAGATTCACTGATCACATTAATGTCAAGGAAACAGGTAAGAGGATATAATGCATGAGAATCTGACCTCAATCCTTGGCCTGCTTCAAGTAACAAATGTCTGACTTCCCAAAATGAAGGATAAACTGTCTCCTAATAGGATGCAAGCATAACTGATGGTCATCTGATCCATGACCACACACTCAGATATGAATATAGGTTGATTTTCCCTCAATGGGCAGAGAAAACAAATCTTTGGTGAATCCATCAAAAGCACTAAATCCATGCAAGTGACAATGTTGTGGTGATTTCAAGAGGGTCTGGTGCCCATCTGGACTTCGGCCATTTGACCCATAAGACCATCCCAGAGATAAAAACTTGAAAAAGTTGACTGTGTATGCCAGCCAGTTGATTCTATTACATCTCATATCCAAACATAGCATTTGATCATGAGGATCAATGAAAGCGCTCTAGTTTCATGAGCAGAAGTTTTCATCAGGCATATCTGGTATTATGACCATTCAGAATAGGCAGCCAGCATTATCCACTTCAGCCATAAGCCACGGCTTGTGGGTTATATCCTCTTTTCCCACCTTAATAGGAGAAAATTGTTGTTTTGGATTTAATACTATTTATCAGTGCAAGATAGTCTATACATGGTGGCCAGTATAACTGGTGGAGGAAGAACCTGGGAAAACCCTGGCAAGAACCACTGACCCACTGGAAGTTACCAGCAAGCTTTCTCACATGCACACATTGGGTAAGCCTGAGGCTTGAACCCAAATGCACTGAGGTGAGACAGCTGTGACTGGTATAGGCATGCACTTTAGACCACTCTGTCACCTGGGGTCCCAATGGGGAAGGAAAAGATGTCTTTGGGACCCATGTCTCTTCTCCGTGTATTTCAAATGAAGTTTGAGAGCATGTACAGGTTTAGCTTAGCTGCCTCTGTTGATCTGTTGATTGAGGAAACAGCTTGGATGACCATATTCTGATTACCCCCCAGATGGCTGATTAAAACCACTGAACCAACCAATCTGATCTGCATAGTTTGGGGTCCATGAAAGGGTGCAACTCACTTTGCCTGCATACTGAGGCTAGCTAAATCAGAAAACATGTCTTGTAAGACTGCAGCTTCAAAGAGATTTCGCTAAGGGTTTAAATGTCTGAGAGTTTAGCCAAGTCAAAAGCACTTGAAAAATTCCATTTTGGAAACAAAGTGAGTGATTTGGACCCATTCTGGTCCAAGTTGGCAATTTAGTCTGACAAAGCCTTGTCATGACCTATATTTACCCCATCATGATGCATGAATGTATCCAAAATCATGGAGTAATGTCCCCTGATAGTAACTGGAGCTAACTTTTTCTCCATGAAAAGCCTGAGAAAAAAGATCAAAGCATTCAAGGGGACATTGTAATTATCTATGTACCAGTCCCTGAATACTCACCACTTCTCTACATAGACTTTCTAAGTGCCTACTTGCTTGCGAGGTTCTCACCTGATTAGAAGGTTGGAGCCCTTTCTTCGCAAGGCTCTCCTAACTTTAGCTATGCATGAAGATGCAGCGTGTCTTAGCAGAGATGAAACATCTGAGAGCAGGGTTGTTTTAACAGATTGAATTTTTGACTAGATTTTCCTGGGGATGTCTATTACTACTTTGAGCAGATCATTCAACCATGGCTTATCCCATCTGAGTTGGACTACTGGAACAATTTTGCAAGTCTGGTTCCTGAAAAGGTTTTCTCACTACAAATGAAAGGCATTCATTCTAGCCTTCATTTTCAAAGGTTCATATAAAGTACTTTTTCTTCTGTGGGCTCAACCACTGATTTTCTTGCCAGTGACAGTGGATCTGTTTTAACTGTGTCAAGATCGAGATGTGCTGTTCTAGGAAAATGGATGCCACTAAGCAAGCAATGCAATCTGCAGAGGCACATATGGAGGCAACCAAGAAGAATCAAATCTACAACTGCATTTAGTAAACTGAGGAGCTGCAGAAACATTCCAGTAAAAATTACTCCCTGTTTCAGACTGACTTTGAGTGTTAAAAAAATTCATGCAATTCATATTTGAGTTGAGACAAACAGGAAGTCAGAAATTCCATACCTGCATTTACAAAATGACAAGAGGGAATAAGATCTGACTTTTCCCAATTCACTAGAAAGCCTTGGTACCATGTATTTTTAAGGATTTTGTCCAGGTACACTTCAGTCACTGTCTACAAGGAGGTTATTAACAAGGAGATAGTGCAATGGAATATTTGTGTAAATTCCCATGGGTTTAGATTTAATTCAAAAGACAGAGCAAGAAATTAGTATATTGCTCTTTGGAATGAAAATAGATGGAACTTGTGTGAAGACTGACAGATCAGGACATGACAGATTTAAGACTGAGGCTGATCATGAACTTTATCTTTTTTATGGAAAGGCTTATTGATTATGACATTTCCATCTTGAACTTTGGTACTAATATGAATTTCTTAAGTCATCTGAGGTCCATTAATAGCCTGAGATGCTCACTGAAATTTGGTGCCAGGAAATGCTTTGAATAAAATCCTAGAGAGTTCAGCTTGCAAACTCTCTCCACTGCCATTTCGAAGAGCAGCAACATGATTTCCTCTGTTAAAATCTCCTCCTTCATGGGATCTGTTGGAATCTGTGTCATTAAAGAGGAACATCTTGAAAGAGTGGGATGGATAAATGAAATTTGAAACTCCTCCAAAACTATACGGACCACCCTTTTATTGTTCTCAAAAAAGGCTGATTTAAGTATGACTGAAATAGAACAGTCTGGCACTGGCTGGTAGATGCTCCATTGGGCAGTGATGATGAGTGTATGGCAGTTGTTGGGCAGAATGGGGACAGAGAAACTCTGTCTCCTTTCTCTCTTATTACATTGCCTTTTGGGCTGATATGTCTGCTGCCAAGTCTTGTTGCTTCTGAGTGTACTGTGTTGAGATGGATACTGTACTCCATCCCTCTGCTCTGAACTTCTCTCCTTTGTAGCAGAGATTTTTGGGGAAAAAAGATGGAGAAGTAAGTAAGAAGAGCTGAAGGAACACTTCTTGTGGCGCTCTCTTTCGTATATCCTCTACATGATCCCCAAACAACACAATGGAACCGATGAACAATGATCATAAAGCCAAAGAAGTGATGAGACTTCTATGAATGTTAACAATGCAAAGTGTAACACTGTATCAAATTAAGGCTTGATGAAGCTGTAAACAAGAACATTTGCCACATAGTGGTGAGCTGCCTTGTTAATCACTTTGGCTATACAGGCTGTCAACTCCCACACACACTCATTTCCCACTTTTTCACAGAGGCAATAAATCACCAAAGATGCCCAATTTAGCATTGGTGATATTGCTACCATATTTTGCACCAGTTTCGAAGTTGAATATTTGCAAGTGATTTTAGAGAACAGTGAATTTAAAATGTGTGTTATTGGAACTGCTGTGATGCATGTGTGTGCGGTACCAGCATACTTTATATGATGCTGGAAAAGAAATCCAAAGAACTCCTAGGTCACTGATCTTGACAGAGAGATGGCTAGAAATCTCATGAATTTTCAATGACAGCTGAATAAGTTGAGATTTTTTACTTTCTGCCTCGTCTTCAACATCTACTGAAGCCCTGACTTTGTAGTTGTGGCATCTATTTTCCAAAGGTTATGAATCCTTTGCAGACACTTGATACATAAACATTCACCACACATGCAGCTGGATAATTTAAAATCAAAAAGATTTAAATGAGGTCATGAGGGATGATACTACT
The DNA here is from genome assembly GCA_016617855.1 of Megalonaias nervosa. Classification (NCBI taxonomy): domain Eukaryota; kingdom Metazoa; phylum Mollusca; class Bivalvia; order Unionida; family Unionidae; genus Megalonaias; species Megalonaias nervosa. The sequence goes on from JAECUM010092967.1 coordinate 132,878, forward strand.
CTTACTGCAGCCAAAATTGAAACTATTGCCACCAAGCAGAAGAGGAGGTAGTGGGTAAGAGTTTATTCCCTTTGCCAATATGGCATATCAACATAAAAGATGAAATTCTGTCATCTTTCTGGAACTGCTGGATTCACAGGGTAGTGAAGTTTGTATTCCAATGTTAATGTGATCAGGCAACATACTGAAAGCAGAAATGATAATACTGACTGCAGAATCATTTAAACTGCTGTGCCCTGTCTTCATTTTGAAAAATATCATCAACATGGGACTGGACCCTGTTGACAATGACCATGAATGTGATGTGCAACATAGCCGCCAGTCACAGGCTTTAATTACATGGCAAACACAAGTCAAAAAGTATGATGACATATGGCCGTAATGTTAATGGTACATACATGACTTTGATATGAGAAACACATTCTAATAACATAAAATTAACTTTAATGGACTCTTTTGGTTTAGGAGTTAAAGAGCAGACATGAAAACAGAACTGGTGACATCCGGTTTCTTTGACCTTGAAGCAAAAACCATAATTGCTGTATACCACTCCATCATTTAAGCATGCCCATATAACTTGCAAACCTGCCTGAAATGTGTAGGCAAGTGTGGATCCAATTTTTTCTTAAAGAAAATGTCAAAAGTAGGCTTAAATTTCCTTGATATTATGTAGTAGTGTTTAAAGCCACCTCAGCACAATTGTGGCTGTATAGCGACAACTAGAGATACAGTTTGACAAATATAAAAATGAAATGCATACAATTTAGGATGATTAACCTTCCAAATAAATGTAAACATGAAGTACAAGATAAAATATAAAACATAAAGATGCTAAAATACTGTAATATATATATATATATATACATGTAAAACAAAATATAATGGTTACTACATTCAAAATGGAAAATGGAAGTTCAATACATTGCTTGCTTTGTCATCAGAAATGACAGTCAGAGCGTAAAATTTTTAACTCGTCATCAAGAAATTCATAAATTCAACAAAAAATCATATACTGTAAGATTTTCCAGATCAAAATTATTTTTTCAATAAAGTAACATAACATACAATGTAAATATTAATAAATGAAAATGTTGGTAATGCCTACTGGTGGCAACACTGTATGAAATAAAAAAACAAAAAACAATAAAAAGGTCTTAAGTGAAATTTGCATTTTAATTTACCTATAAATTGCTGATTTTATGTAGTCTTCATAAATGTGATATGCAATCATCTATTCAAAGATAAACAGAGTCAGAGTCATATCAATGCCTGGGAGCATTTCTGAGTTAAATTAATTAAAATGCTTGCTCAGTGGCTTCACTGGCTTTCCTCTGACAACTGTAGACAATATAATTTATCGTATGACATGACATGACATGACATGATGTCACAAGCTAATTAACTGTCTCCAGCTACTTGAAGTATATGAAAGGTTCTGACATCCCAGTAATACATAGGTACAGACTGGTATTAATTCTTTTTCAAATTATACACTGTTGACATGTCATACACTTTGCCTTTGATTGCATAGTTCTGATATTCCTCTTCTTTTCAGTCCGTATTTTTTAAAATTTAAAAGTCTTGTAGGCAGTGTTCTGGGACCAGGCAATATGCTGTGTTTATTAGTGCAAAAATGTGAGGCTTTAGTTCATTTGTGTTTGCATATGATGGATGCATTATAATACTGAGATGAAAAGTCAAATTTTATATTGATGCATGAATCTGTGAGTACTGCATGTCAACCAGATTTATATTGACAGTCTGTCATCGATTTATTAACTGTAACTGACCTAAAATCTAGCATCCATTTATATTAAAACCCTATACCCTAATATTTGTGCTGGAAAAAGAAGATTCATGTATCAATGAAAGTTGCTAAACTAGCACTGCCCCACCCCCCACCCCCCATGCCTACACACACACACTGTGTCAATGTTAACCAAAATTTATGTCCCTTGCTATCTTAAACCGTTGTGTATACTGCGCATGATGTGGAATGACCCTAATGATTGCAAAATTTTATGGGAGAGGTGCATATTATCTTTCATCTCATCAAATCATACACTAAAATGCAAACAATGATAGAATGAATGGCCAAAACAAAAGAAATAAAGAAAAGGAAATTACCCTACTAGTTGCTAAAAGGCAGAAAATAGTATAAAAATGGAAAACAAAAAAAATTACTACTATGTACTAATGCCAGAAAGTTGCTCTGCACAAGTTTCCCAATAGAGAATCTTACATATGCAGCAAAAGCAATATCACAGGTGTTCCTGCACTTTTAAAACAGAATATTTAAAACTTAGCTGCTTCTCAAAACCAAACCCCCTTTGGACTATTCTATTACTAACAGACCATGTTTTAATTGGGACATTTAAAAGCATGCCAATTGTGTTACCCTTTACATGGTGGTCAAGACAACATCCATAATCAAACAGTTACTCCTCCTCTCATATGCCTATCAATGGTCACTCTAATGCAATTATTGGGTTACAGTGACCTTCATTAGCTCATTTGGCCAATAGCCATGATAACTGATAGCATGTCCACAGTCAACATTTCGTGTTTTCAACTTTATGTACAGAACAGTTATCCAATCTGTATCTGCATCAAACTTAGCAGACATGTTCCACTGGACATCCTCTATCACAAATGTGAGATGACTTCCCCAGAAACTGTGCAACTTCTATAGCAATCAAGTTGTTGTTGTTGTTGTTATAGGGTTTAACGCCATTTTTCAGCACAAGATAGGCTATACATGGCGGCCAGTATTAATGGTGGAGGAAGAACCCTGGAAAACCCCGGGAAGAACCACCGACCCACGAGAAGCTACTGGCAGGCTTTCTCACGTACCTACGTTAGCCGAGCCTGGACTCGAACTCACGCAGACAGAGGTGAGATGGCAGTGATCCGTAACGATCAGCGCTTTAGACCACTCGGCCACTCGGGGCCCCAGCAATCAAGTAATAACCTCTTTGCAGTTTCTCTCCAGACCAGCTGACCCAAACTGAATCAAACTTGGCAGAAATGTCCTTTTAAGATAAACATCCTCTATCAAAATTGTGTCTTGGTTCGCTTCTCAAACAATGATGTAGATTTCATATCAACCAGGTGGAATACCTAATTCTGACTCCTTCTCCAAAACAGCCGTTCCATCAAATCATACATGGGACCCAGGGAAGGCACTTTTAAAGTGGGGTACTCACCCACAGATGCAATTTAGAATTTTCTGATCATTTTAATATGAACTCTGTGAAATTTTAAAAAAAAAATGTCTTCCCTGGATACCATGTATGTTTAAATGGAACAGCCCTAATACAATCTAGAGAATTTCAATAAAATTTGGCAAAAATGCTCATTTGGATATCCTCTATCAAAACTGTATCTGAAGTGACTTCCTCAGCAACATACACCTATTAAAGACTTTATCCTACAGGGTAGCTGAACACATCTGAAAAAAATATTTGGCAGTAATATACTTTGGATTATTCTCTATTAAATATGGGTCTGATAGATTCCAAGGAAACGGTATAATGTTTCTTAGGACATCCTCTAACAAAATTGTGCCCTGGGTGGCTGCCCTAGCAATTGTGTGACTTGAAAGGAACTCTTCGCTAATTATAAATATTAAAGTTGATATCTATCAATTTAACACTACCAACTCTTTGAGTTTTGATTAATTCAAACAGCTTCTTTGGATTAAGCGATATTTTTCCAAAAATGTTCCAAATGAACTAACATAAACAAGCATATTGTTTCAAGATACACCTTAGGACTCAATACCCAGTATAGGTTTTGATGCAAACAAATATGACTGAAGCTACGTACATTTACGTTGTTATCATCCAGGATCTTCCATAGCATAACATTAGTGAGGAAGGCATGTATCGGCCTCTAGCTGTCATGTTTATGTAGAACTGCTATATTATATGTACATTCTTAAAGTTAGAATTTGGAAATCAAGATACCTTGAAAATAAATCAATAAATTCTGCAAAAAATCTTTGATAACATAAAACAATGTTTACCTTTTTGATTTCAACAAGTATAGAGAGGATTCATGTGGGAATTAATGGAAATTGAGACTTGCAGTATTTTTCCATTATATGTACAATAATGTCTCAATCTGTGTTATTTATAATTATAAAAGAGACTCGATCAGTGATAGTACTGTTAATTTTGATTGTACCTGGAAAACACTCCAAGAGAAATTGTTCCAAGTCAGCTCTTATCATCTCCCTCATATGAATTTCATCTGAAGAAAGCTGGAAGTCCACTGCAATTGGAAAAAGAAAAGGTTCACTGATGCATGTGACCTTAGCATTAAAGAATGGACAAATTTGGAATGTGGATGATTGTTGCAGAATTCCTCTCAGTAGGATGTTTCTACCCTGAGAAGGGAATTTTCTACTCGAAGTAGAGGATTTTCTTATCAAGTTACCAAACAATAATAAATGCATTTTGTTCAACTGTTACTCCACTAGATCCAATAAAAGTAGATTTCTCTTAGTAAAACATGTATAACCCCACTGACCACTGTACTCCAATCAGACTCAAAACAGTTTTAAAAAATGTATCAACAATGTAAGAATTACTTTATATCGCAACATACACATACAAAAGTGCCTACCAAATTTCATTTCTTTGTGTCAAATCATTTTTGTGCCACCATGCTAAACTGTTCTCACAAAAAACATTCAAAGTCCCAATGATTAAACAATTCAACTAGCACTATCAGATGACAGTCTAGCTCATCTATATACCAATGATAAACCAGTAACATTTTATAAAGACTGAACTGTTCCACTATCTACTGAAATCCTAGCTTCTTAGGCTTTTTATTTTTGTAAAATAATAATGGTTTAGCATCATAATGGAGATCTGATGTTCTGCTGACCTTTGTAATTCGCAATCTGCCTATTTTTACTAACCTATTACATAAAGCACTGCATTCAGATTTTGAGAAATCTATTGTCAGCAAAGATACATTCTGAATTACATTTTTCACTTTCAGCACTGTGAAAGGTTTAACTTGATTGGCGACTCTAAATATTAAAAAACACGACATATCAATGCATGTGAGATTCACTTATTCATAAGCTGATATAACAGATTCTATGTTGGGATTTGGACCAAGACAATGAAATCCCAGTCAGGGGGTTATATTATTCATCTCTCACAAGGCTCTGCCAAGTTGGGAGACAAATAATATAACCAAGTGACTAGGATTTCCTTGTCTTGGTACAAACATCCACAATAGATTATTTTTCTCACCCAATATTTTCCAACTGAATTAAACTAGCCCTGAACTTTTGCAATTTAGTCAGCAGATCCAAAACACAGTATTCATCAGGCACTATTATTGCTTCTCTCTCTATAGAAAAGGTCACCTGGTTTTGTAGTCTGTAATTAACATCTTTTATACTGACAACTTTTAACTTTCATTAGTTCTAATTCAGAAAACATTCTATCTTTAATATGTAATGGTACAATACAGTACTGTGCAGTACAATATGCCTACTGGGTACACGTCTAATGAAGTGTGTAGTGACAAGAGGAAATTTCTAACTCATGACTTTCTTGGAAGTTTATAGTTTCTGTCCTGGAAATGGTATTGCTATCACTATTGCAATAATACGCTACATGGAAATCTATTTGTGGAATAGCATGTGGACTGATGAATAAGCCACTCTGGTTAGTAAGTGCTGTAGTTTTCATTTGCAATCACATTATTATATTTGATTCAACTGGGGCAGATAGTGGATGTTTGACAAAGTTGGATGAAACCGTTTTGACACAACACATCTCTGGTTTTGCCGGCTTTGCAGTAGAAATTGAGAGTGAGTTTGGATTTGCGTTGCCAGTGATATTTATTGCCTGTATGTCTGGAGCTCTATCAAACAGCTCTACGCATGAATGCGTGTGTGTGTGTGTGTGTACGTGCGTGAGCGCACACATGCATGTTATCAAAGTTTTAGAGACCTTAAGTTGTTTTATGAGTGAACTTCTTTTTGTTATACATCTGTTGTTGTCTTTGATGTTGGATTTTATAACAACTTTGTCAGGCACAGCAGCAAACAATGGTTTCAATGTGGTGACACTATGACTGAGATGACCAGACTGAGATAACCAGACAGACAGGAAAAGTAAGGTTAGTAAAAGCAGGTAGATTTCTCTGTTGCATGGATAAGAAAGACTTTCAACAAATTAGCAAGCATTTTGTATTGGAATATCAGCTAACAGCAGATGCAAGCAGATGGGATAATATATCAACAAAGTATTCTTTAACTGGGGATTTACCTGATTACCTGGTCAATAAACAGATATGTCCAGGTACCTACAAAGTAAATAGTGCACACAACCATGATCTCAACTTCAAGTGAAGGCGATGAAACACAAAACACAGGTCCGAGTGAACTAGTTTTGAAATGATGGTGCTATACATTCCACATTATATGGTACCAAATTAGTGTTACTTGTCAGGTGGTGCACCATTTTATTATTATTTGTCAGGTGGTGTCAGGGCTTTCTTTATCAGCTGGAAGCCAGGTGATTTACCAGGCTACTTTTTGGCTACTTAAAAAAAACCCTGTATCCCCATTGGGGGAGGTCGCACACAACACCCCCCCAACTTGCCCTCCAATTTTAAATTTAATCTAAGGCCCTGGGTATCATACCAATTTACTATTATTTAACAGGTGGTGTAGTGTCAATCTACTATTAACTGTCTGATGTTGTAGTACCAATTTACTATTATTTGTCAGGTGGTGTAGTACCAATTTACTATTATTTGTAGGGTGATGCAGTACCAATTTACTATTATCTGTCAGGTGATGCAGTACCAATTTATTATTATTTGTCAAGTGGTGTAGTACTAATTTTCATGCATTTCATGGTTGCTGCAAAACATAAATCTGAAGATCCAATAAAGAACAATCCACCTGTGATAACAAGTGGACCCCTTCCTGAATAATACATGAATTAAATGACTTCACATAACACCTTTGACAGAATAAGACCAATATTTCTAGTAGTATTGGGCAAGGAAAAAAAATGCTAACCTGGAACTTTTCTGATGACTCCATTGAGCAGGTCAAGATGGTATGGTGTCATTGGAGGCAAGGACAGTATTGGTGGAAGTTTTTCTTCTGGACAGGAATGTTTCAAGTGCCCCTCCTTATCACAAATGGAACAGATAACAGCTGGACCCTGGTGATCAGATAATATAATTTGTTTTCAAATATTTAATAAAGTTAAAGCTTCATCAATTCACAGGACTTGAGTTCTTGTTTTTTAACTCAACAATACTGTTAAGGCTCTCTGTAGAAATTCTGGAATAAAAGTTTCAAAATTACTACATTTAAAATTTACCCTATTGTAAGGTAAGACAAAAAGTAATTACAGTATATTGCATTATTGCACTAACTGCAAGTTAAATCAAAAATGAATTTAATATGCTGAAATTAAATGAACAAAGCAACGATGTGACCAGGTTTGAAACTTAGTTTGTAATGCTGCATTTATGATGGGAATAAATAAACAGCAAGTACTTCATTTAGTCTTACCTTTCCATCGGTCAAATACTTTACAGAAAATGCATAGTCATATTCTGCTCCTTCGATGTCATCTGCCCGAATCTCTGACTGTGACATTTCTGTATCACCAGACAGGTATACATATTTTTTTCTCTTTTTTGCAGTGAGGTCACTCTCTGAATCTGCGAAATTTCCACCACTCTCTGAATCATAGTTACTATTCCTGTCCTCAAAGTCTGACCCAAAATCAACTTCTTCCTGGTCGAAAATGGAGTTCACCTGTATGGAATTTATCTCCAATTTATTAACTTCACCATTTTTACTATCTCTGGCACCACTTAAACATAAGCTACATCCATCAACAACTGGTTCACATTGGCATATGGGAGAGTTGTCCTCAACAAACGAGCTGCTTGCATCACAAGAATCCTCAACAAACACAGAGCTGTCTTCAGTTTTAAAACTTTCCACTTCTATAACTGAACTATCTACATTCCCTGATCTTTCTGCACACATAGAATTATCGTCAAAAACAAGAGAGTTATCTCGCTCTAGAGAGCATTCTATGCACAATAAACTGTCTTTGTTACTCCCAGAGAAATCTTCAATTTTATCACGATTTACAAAACCATGTTCCTTAATACCTTCTTCTGAGTCTTCAGAAGTTTGCTGACCAGCAGCAACATTTTCATTTCCTAGGATGTCTTCACCTTCCTCTAATTTTGGGGTAAGTTCTTTCACATCTGAATTCTCATCTACTGAGGATCTAGCTTCTTCATTCAGCACTTCTGTCCATTCCACTGTATGATCTAAGTCACAGACCTTCTGTTCTGGGACCTGAATCGGTACTCCATTATTTGGTTGTCTTTGCTCTTTCTCAGGAGAAACCTCTTTGGCATTTGAAGTCTTTTTAGTTTTTTCTGTTTTTTGACTGCCATTTGAATCAGGTAATAAACATTTTATTTCTTCATTCATGCCCTTTTTTTCCTTCTCTTCGTCTTGAGGAAATTTTCTGATCACTTTCTTCTGTTGTAGTAACTCGCTGAGATTAAGATCATCCGAGTTTGAGGGCAAAGCAAAATATATGCAAGCTTTTCTGAGACTGTCATATATATATTCAAACACCCGGGAGTTTCCAACAGTACGAGCAGCATTTCTTTTTGTTGAAAATGGATCTGGGAAAACAAGTGTTACTGTTACAATAAAACATTGCTGAGGTGTAAATTCAAAACTTACAAAGTTAAAAATACCAAGGATAATATCTTTCCCCAAGGGGAAATATAACATTATTGAAACCAAAATGCAATGAGTGATTAAACCTCATCCCCAACAACTATTTGAAAAATGTATACTAGTAAACTAAATATTACATTTTTATACAGTTAGATTCATGGCAATAACAAAATATGTTCTTGAAAGGAGGCTTTTTTCAAAACCACTGATTTATGATCCGAAAATCTAAATAATATTTCTAAAGAAAAAGGAACTGATGAAAATCAAACTAAACAGATAATTAGACTATAGTCAGATAAGAAGTCTGTAAACTTGTGGAGATGCATGATACAATTTATATCATCTTGACCAATTTCTCAAACCTGACACACGACAAGCTAGCCAGCCTACAATAATGTTTATAATGATCTGAATGAAAGGCACCTAGTATTAAAATAAATTAAGTCCATAAATCAAAGCAAACACAATCCAAAAGAAAACAAAATTGTATGAGCCCAAAAGGGATTTTTACACAAAGTTGAATAAACCCCAGTAAAAGGTCACTGCCACCCCATTCTAGGCATGACACACATTCATCCAAAATTTCTGCCACTGTGCAACTGGTCTTTAAAGGTGTATTTATATTAGAGTTACTGCCTCACAGTGAACACACTCAAAATCACACTAAGTAAATCCAGTATATAGCCCGCATCTCAAAGAAGTGTCTACTGACCTTCCACTGCTATCCTTCTGTTGTTCCACTTCTTCTCAGCCCGAGTGAGAATTTTGTGCTGTTTGATACATATCACATAAAGGCCCATGTCAAATCTGGCTGCATAAAACTTGAGCAAATCTATCCACAGATGACCAACGCTCAGTGAATTACTGCTGACCCATGTCTAAAAAGTGGATGCAATAATTTCTCATGAAAGGAAACTTCTAAAATTAATTATGACCCACACTTTACACCAGATTCCATGACATTTGCTGTAAGCTACAGATGGAACTCTATGAGTTGTTCTTAAATTTAAATTATGGGATTAGAGGGAAACATTTTTTGAAAGATTCAACATGTCAAATTTTAATAGGACACTTGGAACAGTCTGTATCATCTCTACCACAGATATGTATTAAATAAAGTGTATGCACACACACAAATAAAAAACAAATAGAGGATCTCAAATGGGTAATGATTTGATACTGAATTTATGAAACAAGTTGAATAATGTCCAGCTTCTGCGAGCCTTGGCGAGCAAAAGCTGGACATTATTCAACGAGTTTCATAAATTTAATATTAAATCGTTACCCATTTGAGATTCTTTTTATCACAGTTTTTTTTTTCAGTGGAAATTATTTAGATAGAAAGAAGAACGAATAATTTCGTTCATTCTGACAGACGGTGCACCTTTCATTTGTTGTGCATAAAATATAGTCCCAAACAAAGCTGAACTGGTAAAAGTAGATTGTACTGTTTTACAAACTATAAATCAAAGAAAAAGCTTCCATCCGAATAAACAGAACATTTTTTTTATAATGACAAAATCATTTTTCAAAACAGAATGATCAATGCGATGTGATGCTGCCACATTGTTTGATATGGTACACGTACAGTAGGCCGACAGTAGAGTACACGTTTACCCTAAAATGTCACTTTCAGAACTAAACGTTACATTGTTGCGCTCTTCATGTGAAATAGGATTACTGGATGCAAAAATTCCCACATTTACTGCAATGCATTTGTGACCGGATATTTGCAGTATTTGATTTGGAACAATAGACTGTACAGAAGACGTCAACAAATTTCTTTTCATGTCAGATTTACATCCCATATATGCCACGTAAAGATGCTGTGGCTGGATAAAGTTCTGTCATTTAGGAGACCCATTCATGTCCAGATTATTCTGTGAACAGAGGTGAGTTTATTTACTTCTTTAAGTTAACATTTAAACCACGCTTGTATATACGGTGGATTCTATATCTATGTTACAGATATACACCACCCCCGCCACCCGCTATCTCTTAGTTTTACTCCTTATTGTTCTTGTCTTGTAGTTTTACGCCATTTTTCTTATGATAATATTGTTAAACATGACATAACAAACCCGTGCGGGTAACATATCCATATTCAGACAGCCGAGATAATTTTTCCTCAATTTCCTTTCGCGAGTCGAGTTAAAAAATGGCCACCAAAAAATGTTCATTCAAAGCAAAACATTCCAGAAGGCGGGATTAAAAATGTTTTCCCACGATCCCAGCCAATCAGTAAAGAGGATCGTGCACAATAATTTCATGGGCTTATTTGGACCAATCAGAATCACATAAAGTGATATGTTCACACGTATAATATCAAAAATATGAAACTGCACACACTGTAGGCAAAGTGTACCGACTATGTGATAATAGAGGATCTCAAATGGGTAATGATTTAATACTGAATTTATGAAATGAGTTGAATAATGTCCAGCTTTTGCGAGCCTTGGTGAGCAAAAGCTGAACATTATTCAACGAGTTTCATAAATTCAGTATTAAATCATTACCCGTTTGAGATTCTTTTTATCACATAGTTTTCATTTAGAGTGGAAAGAAAGAGAAAGGAAGAAGAAATGATTTTTGGCATTTCATTCTGGCTCAGTCGAAACACCTTTAAATTAGTGCACATCAAAAATAGTCATAGACAAGAATTGTAGCTGTGTTCAACAGTTTTATACAAAATAACATTTAAAAGTGTATTTTTTAAACAAATAATTAAAAGAGCAACTGCCCTTCTAATCAGTAGATCATTTGACACGGACAGGATAATTTTTCAAAACTGGACCGCTGCTAGAAATTCCAAGGTGTTGTTAATAGTTCACTTGGTTACATCTGCTGGGTTAGCAGAAGTGCTATATACATGAATTTGTAAGTGGCTGTTCATAACATATCCTCCAAAAAGTGTGTTTATTCCACCACAAACATTCACCACAGATGCTGTATTGGATCTGGCAGAAGAAACAGAATTCAGTTGTTTGATGTTTCTCTGAAGGGAGTATTACTAGCTGCAGAAACTGTGTTGGATGTAGACGTATTGTTGAGAATTGAGGAGATTTGCCTGTGCTGATTTGCGTTCATTTGGCTGTAGTTATTAACAGATTGGATGTTTTTGTGACCAGATATTTGCATGATTTGATTTGGAGGAATGCAGTGGTCATTCAGTTTTTGGATTAAATGTTTTCGGGCACTGTGGTTGGATAATTTCTTGTCTGCTGGGAGACCAGCATTTGCTGCCATTTCTTCATTTGAGAGGTAAGTTTATTTATTCCTATTGGTTGACATTTAAACCATTTTTGTCCAGGAGGTGGGGTGCAAGATCCATATCTTGTGTTAGTTGCAATGTAGAAGGGCGAGTCTGCATCGCGGTAGGCCATAGGTCGTTTCTCTGCATATAAACCATAGATTCGTACAGGGCAGTGTGCTGGATTGTCTGGGTTTTGCCACATTTTGGGTTTAATAATTCTAGCATCTCGAGGGTTTAGACCAGTTCTGTTTTAGTTTGTCTTTCTGAAAATTCCAGGTATCTCAGACCATTTGAGTCTTGATTTTCCTGTACATCCCCCCAACACATATCTCTATGTTCTGCCGACCCTCTCAGACCGAAGTGTACTGTATTAAGAAACCACAGTGTGTTGATGAGGCTTTCAGGTGTTGCATCACCTAGCTGGCCAGATGCCCATAAAGTTTCAATTCGTCATCAGAAATTGGCTCCACTTTTCTAGGCAAATTTTCTTTCCCTTCACACTTCAGTAGCATTTGTTTGCTTTTGATAACCTGCCGCAATTTAGCAAATTCTAGTCCAGACTGCAAACTTGTGGGATAATCGTATTTGCGAAGTTGCCTTTCAAAACTAGACAACAAGCCCGATTGAATTTGGCTCATAGTTTGACCCATCGCTCTTTTTTACACTAATAAAGAATTTGCACAGGATATTACATAGTTCATTTGGCGGGATTTGATGAATCTCCCTATTTTTGTTTACATTGGGATCTTTGAAGAAGGACTTTAGCAGCTTTAGATCATAAAAGGTTTTGCTTAAAGTATTTTTTGTTAGACTACTTTTTGATAATGTCATCTATGTCCGAATCATCCACTGGCATAAATCTTGATCTATTCTTGCATGCATTTTCTTTGTTCACTTTCTGGACAGTGGCCGGTTGTGTCGTCTGCTGCTGTGGCTCTGTCTCAGGTTTTGTTACAGGAAGCATTATGTGAGTCGGATCTGCTGGAATCATTGATTCTTTGTTGTTGTCAAACCTCAAGAAAACCACATCACCTCTGCTGTGTGTTTCTATCTCCATAGCATTTGAATTGCCTGTGTCTACTCTGGTACCTACTGGATATAGAGTGTCCATTTTTTTTATAGTAAATAGTTGTAAAATAAAGTAGTTCTAGTGGGTGGGGATTATGAAAATTCCCACATTGCAGCCAATCATTAAAGAGATTAATGCACAATAATTTCATCGGCTCATCTGGACCAATCAGAATCACATAAAGTGATATGCTCACATGTCATAATCTCAAAAATATGAAAATGCACGCACTGTAGGAAAACTATACCGATTATGTGATAAAGAATCTTAAGACATTAATCAACCAGTTTTAATTCTGGAACAATCAAAATCTGACCTTAATTATCTTCATATTTTTATTAGAATAATCATTGCAAAGCAGTTCATTTAGTCACTGACTGCAAAAAGTAAATAACTGCTATGTTTTTTCTCCCCCTCTCACATAATCTTCTCTTTGACTCTGTTTCTATCTCTGTATGTCAGACTGTCTGGTATTACCCCAATATTCAAACATGCAATAGTGGCCGTTCTTTTGCATTGCACCTCACAACAGAAGGCACCCCAATACAAGAAACCACCTGATATGAAAAGTATTATACTCTACCCCTTGTAAATGAAGGGAGATTCTTATGTAGTGCATACATTTCTCATGTTGTACAAACTTAAAGACCATAAGATCATATGCCACTGGTAAATATTTAAATCTTGATTCATATATAAATATTTATATCTGTGGTTTGTGGTTTTTGGGGGTTTAATGCCATTCTCAGCACATATAGCCAGTATATCTGGTTGAGGAAGAACTCAGGAAAACCCCTGGAAAGAACCACAACTATTGGAAACCTCTGGCAAGCTTTCTCACATATTAATGTTGACTGAGCCAAGACTCTAACCCACATGGATAGAGGTAAGATGTCAGTGATCTGTAAAGATGAGTACCTTACAGCTCTCAGCCATCCGGGGCCTCTATTTATAACTGCATCATGCTGTTATTTTCTGGGGTAAAGTCATGCATATATTAATATCTGTATACCTAAGGCATTATTGGATATATCACTTTTACTAAAACAAGTGCCAAGTGTTTTTTACAGTTTGTTCAAGCTGATCTAGTAATTTCTTGGCCAATGAGGACTCCACTCCTCCCCTTCCTTTCTCCAGATCAATATCCTGAAATGAAACATGATTCGCTTTTAATGTACAAACTGAGAACTAAATCAACTATTAATGGCCAGATTTTTTAAAACAAGAACTTAGTGTTACATAAAAAATATAATCTGGTTATAGTGAATATGACAATATTGCTTATCAATTGTATCTGAAACCTTTCAGTCAGGAGTATTTCACTAATTATAAGCTCCATCAAAAATTGCTGTTGAATTCAAGGTTATTTGTGAAAAATCATTTTTCTCTTTCAATTACAATTATCTTAACCTTTGACCTTTCAATCCAAATTCACAGGATTCTTCCTTACCCCAAATGCAAGCAATTCACAAAGTTTGGTAAGGTATATGGTGTAACAACTAAGGTTATTGTGCAAAATGAAAATGGTAACAGATGATGGACAGACAAACCTCACTGAAACATATGCATATACAAATCATCTATTATAGGAATCATCACTTAAACAACAGAAATTAATCTCTCTGCTTTTGGATAATTACTGTAACTTATAAGTGTCCAGAAATGGAGTGATTGCTTTGCTCTTATGTTAATTATCAGTGTGACCAGTGTGTGACTGGTATGCTGCAGAAGACCTCAATCTTACCTTCCACAGAACTGGCAGGACAGGTGGACTGCACTGCTGGAGAAAGTAGACAGTCATCATACCAAACAGATATGATGGCAGGGAACCTTCCTCTTGTTTGTCCACTGAACATATCTAAGATTGTAAAGAAGATGAAAATGAAAACTTCATCTTTTAATGCTGTGACAACTTTAAGTGCCATCAACAATCATAATACTGAGGTCTCTACGTTCAATAAAAGGCCCATGAGAGCCTGTAATTGCTCACCTGTCTGACTTCTAACAGTCAAATACAAGTGCAGTTGACAAAAAAAGCTCTGGATCAGG
Source organism: Megalonaias nervosa (assembly GCA_016617855.1). Lineage (NCBI taxonomy): Eukaryota > Metazoa > Mollusca > Bivalvia > Unionida > Unionidae > Megalonaias > Megalonaias nervosa. The sequence continues at coordinate 148,016 of JAECUM010092967.1, forward strand.
GGGATGCTTTCAGATGAAATTATGAAAACAACTGTTTCAATGTTTCTCCAGTTTTTATAATTTCAACCATAAGTGATGGTACATCAGTATCATTTGTCATATATTAAACTCCTCCCATGCCAAAATGCTTTCTGTCCAAGTTGGTCAGACTCTGTTAAGTGTTTGTATTTTTTAGATCAAGTTGTATAAATGTCTTTCTGTTTTCAAAAATGGTGACCATATCTGATAGTGGATCATTATTATTTCTAAACAGGTGAAAGGCCTTAGTCAAATTTGGTAAATTAATGGCTTTTAATTAGAAGTTATAAAGTTTATCTACTTTTAGTAGCAGCAGCAATATTTGATGGCAGATTGGCATCAACTGAACAATTTAAAAGTTCTTCCTGTCAAGTTGCTTTCTGTTAAATTTGGCCCACTATGATCAGTGCATTCTGAGAAGTCATTAGAAGGATTTTGTATCTTTAGTAATGGTGGTGGCCAAATTTAATATTCAACTGGCAATTTTTTATTTAAATTCCAAAGCCCTTATGAAAATAATGTTTCTGAAATGTCATCTAAAACTAATTTTTACTAGCAATGGCCATGCTTGACAGTAGATAAGCATCAAATGTATAACCTATACTAGCCTCAGAATGCTTTATGTTGTTTTTGAGAAGTCACGCAATGATTTTTATACTTTTGGCCATATTTGATGGCATCATATGTAACGAACTGAAAGCTATCTATGCCGGGATGCTATCAAATTGGATCAGATTCTGTTGAGTGGTTTCTAAGAAGAAAATTGTTTAAATGTTTTTATTTTTTGTAACAGTGTCCAGATTTTATAGTGGATTGCATCACTGAACCAACTTGAAAGTTCATACCAGGATGCTTCCTGTCAAATTTGGTAAAATATTTGTTGAGCAGTTTATTACAAGAAATTGCTCTTAGTTTTTGCTTCTGTCTTTAATAAAGGTAGCGACATTTTATGGTGGATTAACAATATTTATACAAAACAAATGCATTCTGTAAACTTTGGTCAAATTCTGATGTGTGTGTGTGTGTGTGTGTGTGTGTGTGTGTGAGAAGTCACTTAAATGTTTTCTTTCATGTTTAGTAATTTTGACTTTATTAGAAATGGATTGGTGTCATTTGAACAAAATTGGGAGAGCTTCATGTCAGGATGCTTCCTGACAAGTCTGGTCAAATTCTGTTGACCATTTCTTTGGAGTTGCTTTTAGGGTTTGTTATTTTTAGTATTGGTAGCCAAATTTGATGGCAAATCTGCATTATTTGTACAAGACTGAAAGCCATCTAACCTATGATACTGTCAAATTAAGTCAAATTTGATGGCAAATCTGCATTATTTGTACAAGACTGAAAGCCATCTAACCTATGATACTGTCAAATTAAGTCAAATTTGATGGCAAATCTGCATTATTTGTACAAGACTGAAAGCCATCTAACCTATGATACTGTCAAATTAAGTCAAATTTGATGGCAAATCTGCATTATTTGTACAAGACTGAAAGCCATCTAACCTGTAATACTGTCAAATTATGTCAAATTTGATGGCAAATCTGCATTATTTGTACAAGACTGAAAGCCATCTAACCTATGATACTGTCAAATTAAGTCAAATTTGACGGCAAATCTGCATTATTTGTACAAAACTGAAAGCCATCTAACCTATGATACTGTCAATTTAAGTCAAATGCTTTGAAGAAAGTCTAGATCTCCAACACAATGGAGATCTGACAGGCACTGGTCAAGGTTCATGTTCTGATGACCTTTGGAATTCTTGATCCACTTACTTTTAGTAACCTATCACATCAAGCTTTGCATTTCATGTTAGGGAGAGTTATCACTGGTAGCCATGTGTTACAAATGTTAGTTTTTCACTTTCAACAATATGAAAGCAATCATCTGATCTATGAATAGAAAGATCAATAGAACATGACCTCTTACTGGTCCCCCTCAGATCTACTTACTCATAAGTAGATCTTGATATTATTCAGAGTAGTTGAGTGTTTTTTGAGACAAAGTTAATTAAAGGTTCATCTATTTCTGTCATGGTGGCAATATTTGATAGTGCAGCAACATCATTGAACAAATTCATGCCAGGATGCTTTCTTTCAAATTTGGTAAACTTCTGTCAAATGGTTTTTCAGAAGTTGTAAATAGCATCTGTGAACAGATGACCCATGATGCATGATGGTTGATGCAAATGGACAATGGACCATAGCATAAACTCACTTGGCCTTATAACCAGGTAGCTAAAACCCTTTCCATTTTCCTATTACTCAATTCAGACCCTAAAATATACAATCACTGAATAAACTGGAAAATATCTGTAAAACCCATATCACCATGCTCTGTGTTTTGTTCCATCCAGTCCATTTGGGTCCTAGCAGTGGATGGTAACAAAAGACTCTTGGAAATACTGGTTGCATACCGTATATTACCTCATAAGCATCCCTGCCATTACAGAAGTCTACACACCCTTTAAATTTGTTCAGGCAATTTTCATTATTTCCTATTCAATGCATTTATTTATCAATCAAAAAAATGCTGGTGAAACAATGTACTTATATATTTCTTCAAATTTTCCATCTCATTTTGTTTAGGTAGTATGATCTCACTGTAAAGGAGTTAACATCATAGCTTGCATCTGGAGTCAGACTCCCTGAAAGAACAGATCTAAGTCAAATACAGAATGTCTAAACCCAATGTCTGAAAGCTCACCCTAGTTCAAAACTTATGATGCATTTCAAGTTAAGTACAGTAAAAACTGCTATGAGCGACCTCTGCTATGAACAATCACCTGTCATTTCCAACCACAATCGTAATGCACGGATTGATTTTATTATATAAACGCTGTTATGAGTGACCACCTGCTGAACACGACTAGTGACCTCGATGTCTTGGCAAAATATGCATTTCGACACTGCTATGAATGACCACATCACAAAAACGAGGATAAACTTCACAGACCTTTATTTAATCCCTGTAAGAACGACCGCTCATACTGTTCTAAATAAAAAAAAATTAAAAAAAATAGGCTGGCTACCGATGTCTGAATTTTTTTAGCTACGCTTATAGTGTTTTATAGTTTCTGTTGTAAACCAGACTAAAGTATATGTAGATTATTTCCTAGTCTGGTTCCCTGCTTCATATGCTCCCTGTGTTGTTCTCCATTTTTTGTACAGGGGTGAGGAAATCAGGGAGCATACAAAGCAGGGAACCAGACTAATTATTCCTGCACTTAGCCTGCCTCCCGGCCTTTGTAGGACCCAGCATCCCTATGAATGACCATACTGTGAGAACAGACAGACACCAATGACCTATATGTAATCAATTGTTTCAATGACCGCTTAATTCATATCGATTGTTCTGATAAAAAACAACATAAAAGGAATATTAAAAAAAAAGGATTGTTGCTACCAGTGATAGATGCTACAGTCCGTAAACCAGGCTAATGTACATGTCACAAATTGCCGTTGTAGTGCCAAAGTTGATGTAGTGGTCGTGTATATTGTTTGTCACGAGTTAATCCGTATTGCTGGAGGTGAATAAGGTCATTGTCTATTAAACCAGCAAAAGAGAATCATTTGCAGTATTCAATTGACAGTGTTCAACACTTGTGATGTTTGTTGTTTTTCCCCCCGATGTTAAGTGATTACATCCCAATCAGAAAGCTGTCATCTATTCAAGTTGGTGCAACTGGGTTACACACTTTGCTTATAGAGTTAATCCCTGTCATCTCTGAATGAAGCAGTTGACTTTTGTCCCTGAGTAAATGGTCCTGTTTCTGGATGAGATAATTGTTTCTTTTTATTTCATTAACTGTTAGATATGCAATGCACATGTACAGATTTTTCATATTTTCCCACAGCCAAGTCAAAACCGTTACATTCGATATTACAACTGAGCACTAATAACTTTAACACATAGAACCTTAATAACAATGGGCAAAACTCAAACTAAAAAGAGACAGATTTTAAGGCTGGAGAAAATTATTGTAATTGAAAGAAGTGAAAAAGAGCAGACCACTCGCAAAAATGCGGTTTAAACGTCGGTAAAACAAATTTAGGTTGTTATAAAGGAAAAGGAGTAATTCAGAAATGATTTCATATGCTAAAATATGTGATCTTCAAATGTAAATGTAATTTCAGGTTTAGTGATAGGAGTATATCTTTACTGCTATATAATTTTGCTTTTAGATGAATGCATACAATATTTTAGCAAGAACTATTAATAAAGAATAGAATATATGTACAGTGATTGTGGTTATTTTTCTTGAAATTATTCTGAAACTGGACCTTAGAAACTGGTATTTTTGTATAAACCTGCTATGAGAACACCTGTCTTGAGAGACTACTTTTTGCTGGCAGAAAGGGCAGTCTCTCATAACAGGTTCTACTGTATATTTGAAACTGTTCCCACCATGTACTCACTATCAGATTTCTATCTTCTCTTGCATGTTTCACCTTCACTGACAGAGAATCACTCTAAAAGTTTGAACCAAATGAATACCCAAAATGGAATAGGGACTATTATGTTGGTCCATTATCACTTCTTACATTAAAATTACGAGATTAAGGGTCAGACATCTGTGTTCAACTGTACAAATTTTCACCTCCTAAAAACTGTAAACCTATAACCATCTGTATATGACTACCCATCTGTTTTACTCCATCCATAGCTCAAAATGCATGTGGATTTTGCAGACCTTTTGATAATATTGTAAAGTTTTAGAGTTTGTTTTTTTTTGCATTTTCTTTAACTGCACTAATTATAATGCCCCTATCTGATAGAAATGATCTTTGGTGCCTGAAAAATACCAATTTTATTTATTGCAATAAAAACAATATAGAGATGGCCATCAATTAGGACAATGTCAAGAACTAAAACAAATTCACAGTAGAATTAGTTCTCCAAGAAACTTTTTTTATACATGTAGTACAAGGCAACAAATTTTATATATTGAAAAAGTTTGACAATGATCCCCCAAAAATTTGCAAATGGCATTAACCTCTTATAGTGTACTTCTTTGAAAGTATAAATATGAACGAAAAGTTTAGATTTTAAAAGATTGATGCAGTTTTAATTTTTGAGTCAGTATTATATTTTATCTAACATATGCCATTGCATATCTTTATATATTGCTAAGTGAGTAGGCATACAAACAAACCACTTCAAAATGTGATGACTCAAATTACATCATGCTGTATGTTCAGCGAATGTTTGTCCCACACAAACCATAAGGTCATTCCCTCTTAATCTCAATGGCAATAGAAATAATGAGTGGAAGGTAACATAAGCTGGAGAACTCTAAATATACAGCCATAACCTTGACCTTGATGAAGGACCCCAAATGTGTTACACTACACACCTTCTAGTGTCAATGTAGAAGTATACAAAGTTTCAACCTATAAAATAAATATCAAATAGCTTTAAGATTAAACAGCAGAAGGGAAATGGTGATGGAAAACTTAATATGCTGAGTTTTGTCCAAGACCTTGAAAATACAACACTCAGTGTGGTACACTAATGATGTAAAAGTATGCCCTTAATCTCAAATGGATAGGACCCCCAATGTGATGTGCAACACACCTTCTTGTGATGATATGAAAGTATACCAAGTGTCAAACCTTAATCTCAAACAACTTTTAAGTTCTAAAGTGAAGGGAAAGCGTGATAAAATCGTAAAATATTTAGCCGTAACTTCAAACCTGAAGAGCCACAATGCTGTACACAACATACCTTTTAATGACAATGTGTAAGGTATACTAAGTTTTATTCTTCAGCCTCAAACAGCTTTAAACGAAACAAAAGACAAAACTAAAAGATGGAAACATGGAAATTTTGTCATCTGCTTTCTTTGACAACATTTTATATAAAGTCTCATCCATAAGATTTATGCATACATCAAAATAAAAGTGTCCAGTTTTTCAAGGTTTCCTTTAAGGTATCCATTATTAAGAGGTATTTTTTAAAGATACTGTCCAGTATTTTGGTTTCCTTAAAGGTAATCCAACTTTGTAAAATCAGCACTTACAGCTAAGCTCAAAATGACAGCATGACTACATTATAATGTCATCATTGCAAAGTCATTTTTTAGATTTACCATGGTGCCAAGAACTCGGGGAATGACTGCACACAAACTTACAATGTTACAACTTCTGTTTCTTATTATTAATAATGTGGAAAAATTCCATACCATTTTAATAATCTCAACAGCAGTCTTGTAAAAGAAAATGATGGGGTCAATGAAGTGTATGCAAGATATTTTGAAGTACTTAAGCAATTTATGACCTGCCACGAACCAACTGTTTATCCTTCTGCCGCAGACAATTGACGCGATATCAATAACTCTGTCATATTAAAAAAGTTGAATCCCCAAAATACCCTTTTCTTTGGGCATTCTTCTATGATTTTGGGGGCAATTTGTGGTAGGGAACTTTATCTGATATTTTTCTATTTAATTGGCCTTACTTGGTCATAGATATTCAAATAATAGTAGAAGAAAATGCACACACACATATATATCTTTCATGATTCTGGATTACCTAGGCCCTTAACTATGTTAAAAAAAACTTTTTGAAAAAAGTTACATACAACATTTGACGAAAGTTATTGTGTTTAAGGTAAGTTTCAATGTACCTTTGCCCAGTGTCTGAAAGCTGAGGCCACTTTTGTAAGCCTGCTGTCAAGACGAGTGTAGATTGACAGAAGACGGCTGGTGTAGTAGGCCAGCTTACTGTTGATGGTGATCTGACAACAAATGGCAGAGTCTGGATCAGTAAACCTCACATGGGGCACTTTGGCAGTAAAGTCATTCTTCACATCTTGATAAATATCTTTTAAAAAATAAGAAAAATTCATCAAATATATACAACCAATATCAAAATGAATACATTCTATGGACACACAGCTTTCATAATCAATAGCGTTATAACATCTTAATGTATTTGCCTATTGAAAGTGTAAGACTAACAGCACACAGCATAGATGTAGAAGGAACAGCAATGACCCTAATATGTCTGCATTATGCAATGACAGACTAGGGTCAACAATGATCACTTAAAATAATGTTTTGAATGAACTGTGAAGACACTGATATGCCTAACATTATATGACGGAAGATTAGGGTTTGCACTGATTACTTAAAATGATAATAGAATGAATTGTGAAGACCCTGATATGCCTACACAATATATTACAGCAGATTAGAGTCTACATGGATCACTTGAAATAATGTTTGGAATGAACTGTCAAAACCCTGATCAATGATAGATAAGGGTCTGCAATGATCACTTATAATCACATTAATAATAATGTAGAATGAACTGTGAAGACCCTGGTATGATTGCACATTATGTAATAGCAGGTAAGTATCTACAATGATCACTTAAAACATTATTATTAAAATGAAATGTGAAGACCCTAATGCTAAAGCAGATCAGGGTCTACAATGATCACTTGAAATAATGTTTATACAGAACTGTATAGACCCTGATATACCTGCACAATATGAGACAACACACCTTGGTCTACAATGATCACTTGAAATAAAGTTTTGAATTAACTGTGAGGACCTTGTTATACCTGTGCAATATGAGACAGCAGACCAGGGTCTATGCTGGTCACTTGAAATAATGTTTAGAATTAACTGTGAGGACCTTGTTATACCTGTGCGATATGAGACAGCAGAACAGGGTCTATGCTGGTCACTTGAAATAATGTTTAGAATGAACTGTCAGGACCTTGGTACACCACTCCCTCGATAACTCGCGCCCGGATAACTCGCGAACCCGCTTATAACGCGGTGTCCAGCATGGCTCCCGATTTTTTTCCAACGAAAATATATTTTGAAATGTGCTGAACGTGAAACAAATCGCGATAAGAATTGGTAAATTGAACCTTGATACATACTGTATTTTATGTAAATTTTCGTACATGAAAAAATAATTATTAATCATTAATTTTTGTAAAAACAAAATGGGAATACGGTATTTTCGATCTTTTTTGCAAACGTAAATCTTCTTAATAGAAATTTTATGTCCGATAATTTAATGAATTTTTCAAATAATACAAAGTGATATGTACGAAAAATTATGATACATTTAAATAATTATTATTTTGATAACTGGGTTGTGTACGAAAAATTAAAGGGTACGAAAAAATACGTGAAATACGGTAGCTCATTTTATCATCGGAAATGGTGATTATTGCCCGTAAAGATAGAATCCATATTGTGAAATTTGCAAGTTCTAATAAGATATCACATATTATGTTTGGGTTTTTTTTGAGAGAAATAGTTGTCAATACACTAAATAAACAGTCTGGCGAAACAGCGATCAACGAAAAATTCTGGTAAATGCTAACAGGTGGCAACAGAGAATGAAATAAACATTAATTAAATGTCTTGCTATGTGAAATTCATGTTCTAATCCTTTAATTTCGCTTCAATGTAAACACTATAATCGCAACATATTCTCTTCTATGAAAACATGAAAAGAGTCAATCGACCGTCACATCGAAACCCGTGAGTACTTCTGTGAGAACCTAATTACATGCCGGCTTTGTTTTGATCAACAACTTGGGGAACTGTTTGTTGCATTAAAAAAAAATCTATTAAAAGAGACCTGTGTTGTTTTATTACTTTGAATATTTTTTTTGTATCAAATCAAGCAAGGGAGGTACAATTAAAAAAAATTCAAAGGCATGCCAATAGCAACATAAGTTCTTGTGGTCATTACCGTTCTCAAAATTCATTTTATTTGACTAATCAAAAATGGTTTCACATTTTTATGTACTTAACATCACTAAAGTATATAATATCAGTAATGTATCCTAATCATTTGTAAATGTGACCATGGAGAGCAAAGGAAGTAAGCGAAAGGTGTACTCAGTGACTGAAAAGCTGTGCATCATAGATAGGGTTCATAATGGCGAAGCGAGATCCAACGTTTGCAATGAACTAAACAATTGCTGAGTCGACATTTAGAGGTTGGCTTAAGGATAAGCAGAAACTTCGGGATTATTTACATGATGTTGATTCAGATAATGGGATCAAACGAAAACGAGCACGGACTGCAAACGATACTGAATTTGATGATGCTGTGTACACATGGTTCACACAGCAACGTGAACAAGGTGTTCCCATCTCTGGAACAATTCTCAAGGCCCAAGCAGAAAAAAAATGGCAAAAAGTATGGAGAATGAATCTCGTTTTAGGGCAAGCCATGGATGACTTTGGAGATTCCAGCGCCGACATAGAATTAAACAAAAATTCATTGTCGCGAGAAATACGCTCAGCGAATCCAGAAGCAGCATGTAATTATCCATACCAGCTCAGAGAGATAATCATCCGTGAACAATACACAAAGGCGGCAGAGAAATCAAAGAGTAACACACAAAAAAATGAACAGATGTTTTCAAAATGTGAAGTGATATTTGTCAAACGTGTCACAAACTGCAAGTATTATCGTGTTCTAATTTACTATATTTTAAATTTGTAGACCCATTAAATTCATGTTGGTAATGGTTAACCCTTGTAAATTTTTTTTTTTTTTTTTTTTTTTCATTTTACTTTTACCGCAATCAAATCTACCCATCGTTCGATCGACACTGTTTTTTCGAAATGAGTGTCGATCTTTTGTATAAAAAAAAGTCTGCTTTGGATCAAACAATAAAACTAGAATTTATCCAATTCAGCACAAAAATTTGTGACGTAGTACACAATGAGCGAAGTCGTACATGTGTTAAGTGAACGGAAACCATGTGGAATAATATTTTGATGATCTCCTCAATATACTGTAAGTTATCCTGAAATTAATGTTACTCTGTGAGGAAAAAAGTAGACAAAGTACACCGCTATGAAGAGATATTTATTCACAGTTAATCTTAGCACGATTATTAATTGAGTATTCAACACTAACATGCCAACCCACCACACACCCCTTTTGCCTCTACGTCGATCCCTTTGTTAGTTTTGTTGTTTGTTATAGGTCCCTCGATAACTCGCGCCCTCGCTTATAACGCAGTCGATGTTTTTGGACCCCGTTGTGCGCGAGTTATCGAGGGAGTGGTGTATACCTGTGCAATATGAGACAGCAGACCAGGGTATATGCTAGTCACTTGAAATAATTTGTAGAATGAACTGTCAGGACCTTGGTATACCTGTGCATTATAAGACAGCAGACCAGGGTCTACACTTGAAATAATGTGTAGACTTCAAAACATCTGTGTATTATACAATGGCAGATCAAGGTATACAATGATGACTGGTATGCAATAATGTTTCCAATGAACTGTGAATAACCTGAAATGCTGGAGCATTACAGATGTGAGTCTAACAAAGACTTATAAAAATGGTACTAGCAGCTGCCTTGCTTGGTGCACATCATAAAGAGGTTAGTGTTAGGACTGGTTGGCCTGGTGTCAGGATAATGTGACTGGGTGGGACATGATGCTACATGTCTGTGGCATGATGCCCCAGTGCTAGACATCACTATAAACTGCCACACTGCAAATGTCATAGTAATATGACTGGAAAATTTTTAAAGCTACGTTAAAGATCAAAATCATTCACATTTACATGAAAGGTAAGACAGTGAGGCTCTAGACATTGGTTCAAATTTGCAATAAGAGTACCATGAATGTTACATTATATGCACACTCCATGCTTAATGAGTCCTCAACGCAGATAACAGAAGGTTTTGTGCAGAAATAAACTTTCTTAATTACCCCAGGTCTGAGATGCAGAAATAATGTTATTGTGCAGAAACCTTTTTTATTCAGTCAACAGGACCCTGACCTTTGGCCCTGAAATCATCAGGCTTCTACTGTACTTCAAATGCTTACTATCCATAAAGTGATCCAGGTCTGTGATTTAGAACTAATGCCATCTGGAACAGGTTTGTGATGTAGAACTAATGTAATTGTGCAGAAATCATTGTTCTTCCTATAGTCACAGTGATTTTTACCTTGGATCTTATGGCCCCAAAATTATTAGTCAAAATTGATTAGCAAAATGGAAGCAACCCACAAAGTTTGAAGTAGGTACACGATGTAAAACTGACGTTACTGTGAGGAAACATTATTCTTTCTGTCTTTATATCACCAACATGTGACCTACTGACCCCCATATCAACAGGTTTGTTTCGTACCTCAAGTGCCTGAGATCTATACAAATCTGGGTCACTGTAGATTGTGGAGAAGTATAATTAGTTTTCATAAACCATTTATCTTCTTAGTCACAGTTACCCTGACCATTGACCTTATGATCCAGGATCAATAGGGTTCATTCTTGCTCTAAGTGCAAGCCAGCCACAAGGTTTGGCAACTGCAAATGGCGGAGAACATCAGTTCATCTGCAGAAACCTTTTTCCTCATTTCAGTCAAAGTGATCATTAGCTTTAAGCTTTTGTGCCTAAAATTGATAGGGTTATTCCATACTCCAAGCGAAAGCCATCCACAAAATTTGGTTACTGTAGATGGTGGACAATTCAAGTTATTGTCCTATGGTGACCTTGTGAACAAGCGGCACAAGGTAACAGGGTTCATGGCATTGTGAAAAACCAAGAGGTAAAGAAACTTCTGGGCTAGGATTTGAATATTCAGGCAAAGGGGACATTCTGCAGGAAAGCAAATTCAAAAGTAACAGGTTTAAGCCCCATATCCTGCAAAATTAAGAGCTGAGTTGGAATGAGATATTTATACACCTTTTCATACTTGCTACAATAGGATGCTCACATTGTTCTTTTGGAGGATGTCATGCAGGTTGATCAGTGTTATGTCATGTATGTGGAGGTAGTTCTGAAGTGAGACAGAAGTCTGTCCATGGTCCTCATAATCATAATCATACAGGTGCCTGTAAGATCTCTACTCTGATCTCTGGGTTTCCATGCCAAACTTGGATACCAGAAGGTGATGAATGAGACAGTAAAGATCTGGAATATGGTGATTACATTGATGGCTGTATTCTGGGATGCTGGGCCATGTAGAGGTCTGAATTCCAGACGTCTGCTTCCTGAATTCCTCTAAAAGGCCATGCAAGAGAAGGCTAAAATCTGAAGGTTGACTGGTGCTGATCTTTAAGCAGCACAGATGTAGACATGAACGCATCTTTCCCCATGAGCTGGAGGTTAATGGAGGCAGCTATGGATTTCAAGAGTTCGGAGTTGAGCAAAATAACAGTACATAAAACCAGTCACAAGACTGACTCCTAGGCATGTCTGTTGGCAGAGTACACAGTGTGGGGCCTTGGTAATGGTCTGTTTACAGCTATCATGACTACAGCAAGTTGAGATCTAATAGCTACAGTGCTGCGAACCAGTTGTTGCATGTCAGAGAAGGTCTGTGGTCCAGGTGTACATTGGATGGTTTCAACATTCCTATTGCCAGTAATAGCTCTGTTGACGGCTGGGATTTCAGTCAGGAAAACTGCCGTGTACATTCTGAAGAATCCTGGATTAAAGCTAATGAGAATAAACACTGTGAGACAAATGGGTCTTGAAGTTACTTTCTGAAGCAATACAGGATATCAACAACTCAATAAGACTGTGGTAGCTGTTTGAAAAGAATGTCCTTCTTGCTTAAAAAAGCAGATGGAGATGAGAATTATGCAAGTGACCACTTACGGGTAAGGAGGAGGAAGACAGGACTATGGGGGCAAAAGCTGGAAGACTTCTTTAACAGATGCATTGAAGGTTATGTCTTCCCTAAACATCATCACATCAAGTAGAGAACAAGGGGCTTTCAAACATACATCTTCAAACTCAGAGTGTCGGGGGTGCAAAGAAGCATCCTGTGATGGAAGAGGTGACTGAGCATACAAAATGGGAAGTCTGGAATGATGAACAAGGAAATCTTTTAGGTGGTGTCAAAATTCCATGATGGATACTAGGTGTCTGAGAATGAGAAATTGCCTCAAGTCAGTACTTAGTCACAATGAAGCTGGAAATGGTGATAGACCTCTTTGGTGCCCATCTATAATACCTTCTTAGGTCTGGTAGAGGATATTGTGGGAGAATTGACCACCAAATCTGACAAATGTTGATCTGTGATTTTGTGACCATAATGTGGCTGGATGTGGCATGAACAGGTGATTGACACTGTCACTGGGGATGGGTAAATGACCTGTCTTGCTGGCATACCCAGTCCTAGGCTTGAGATGCAAATGAGGGTGGTGGCAGCAAACAAAAACAATGGCGATTTCATTCAAGCATAGAGTGAAGTGGAAATATAAGTGGCAGAGAAAACTACAAGAATACTATGAATGGTACATTATACATCTGCACCATGTTTAATTGTCCTCCATGAAGGAACAAGCTGAGTATGATCGACTCTAGAAATGATTGGCGTATGGGTTTCATTGTCTTGGGCCTTTGGTCAAAATATGATGTCTTGAATTAATGTTACTGTGCAGAATCCACAAATTTTCACTAGACATGCCATGACCATGACCATTAGAGAAGAACCTACAAGTTGCTTTATTACTCTTGTGCAAGTCATCCACAAAGTTTAGTCAAGGAAGTTATTTTGAACAAAAAGTTACTCTGGAAAAAAGTTTCCTCTGACCCATAATAAAATCGATCTTTCACCTTTAAACCATTATCAAAAGACCTTATTTTATTATTATCAGATGCAGTGAACTTTGACCATAAAATTATTAGGCTTCTACTGTAGCCCAAACACAAGCTATCTACAAATTCTGATTCAGGCCTGTGATGTAGAATAAATGCTCTTGTGCAGAAACCATTTTTCTTTGTTCCACCAGGAGCTGCATGATCATTGGTCATAATCACAAACCGTAAGTCCTTTTTCATATTATTTCCTTGTTTTCTAGGGAAATAAATTATTTTTGTTAAATTTTACAAAGCTTGTTGGCTTCACTCTTTTCTTTGTTACTTTGTACGAGCCTCTACATGTAACACATTTAAGTATTGAAATAGATATGTCTTGTCAAGTCATTATTTCTTAATTCAACTCCTCCATCTATTCTTACTTTATGCCAGTTCAATAACATGTCATATTCTGGATGTATGTTACAATTCTGGGCAAAATACCTGATTCCTGCAAAGCTTTATAGACAAGAGTTAAAGCCTTAGCTCCATTAAATTCCTCCGGAACCACCAGATCTATGTTCAAGTTACTTGATTTTAGCCCCAATCCAGACAGAGATGATCCATATGGCCTAAGTGTCACATCTGAAAGTATCAAAACATTCACCATGTATATATTATTGTCATCTCTAAATATTACAGTACTTTCTCTTTACAAATACAAAGTGATGTACATTTAAGTGAGGGAGCCTTAAACTGAGCTATGTTCCAATGAGGCTGTGTCGTAATATGGACAAGATAAAAATATAGGGCATTTAATACGATGTGAAATCAAATTATAAATGTTTATAATAACCAAACCCTAAAGATAAGTAAAACTAGAAATGTGTCCATATGACACTGATGCCCCAGCTCCAGCCAATATTATACCTTCTCCATATGACACTGATGCCTCTACCATTATGATGCCATCATCCATATGACACTGATGCCCCAGCCAATAATTATTCTATTGAATGGCAAAGGTTTTAGTCAAAGAGAAGACCACAACTTTATAAAACAGCATTTAACTGGTACATCAGCACAATTCTGGCTATATAGTGCTGATTAAAATTATGTAGTAAAGATGGCAATGTAAAAAAAAAAATGCAGAAAATCTTATGGAAATAAACCCATCAACATAAAGTCATCATGTACTGCTTGAAGATAAAAGGTAAAGAGGTACAAATCCTTACAATATAGGCTAATCTATTTTGCATAAATGAAATTCATTCAGAAAGTTAAGATTTTATCTAGTAGCAAATCCTCAAAAAGTTTCTTCATTGACTTCACATAAATATGTTTCATATGATGGAAGTCGATACATTCGACAAGAATGTGCTCCACTGTCAGTGGACACTGGAAGGGTATACACTCTGGTCAAGGTCCACCCTTCTGGACATCAGCAATGGTCAGGTATATGTGTCCTATATGTGAATGTCACTACACCACTTCATTTACTGTGAAATTCAATATTTGTTTCATGGGAATCAACTTTGGTTGACTTTGTGGTTGTTTTTCTGTGGAAAGAATGACTATGATTGTTTTTGTGTGGAAAGAGTAATTATGAATCTAATGACCCAATGAAGAGTGCTTCATCGGGAGAGTTGGAAAAATAAAAGGGGGAGGAGGAAACAGCCACTGTCCAATGATTACTAACACTTAAATATCCATTTCTCTTTCTTCATGCTTCACTCTGTTAGAGCTGTATTGAAATCAAAATCCTCAAAAGATGCCTCCTCTAGCTGTATAAAGATCAATATGTTGATTGTTTCTGAGATTAATCTGTTCCATATATATATGTATGAATATGAACCCCTTTGCGCAGTCTGCTGTCTGAAGGGGCATATGCATAGCTAGCCTGGCCAGCTTGAACATATTGGGAAACTGTTCTTTATGGTTGTTATGTTAAATTTTCCACAGCTCATAGGTGCTGTCTCTTGAATAGCTCTGCTCCAAAATAATGTAAAAGTTTTACTTCCTTGAATTGATGCTTTGCTGACTACCACTACTATGCTAGATTTCTTACCTGCTCCATAACGCAGTATAAGAGTCCATCAATGATTCATATATAGGTCCAGATTCAGGTCATATATATATATATATATATTCATATATAGGTCAGTCCAGATTCATATATAGGTATCTGATTAAAATAAATATACTTACTTTTTAAATTTTTTTAGATTCTTACTTGTTCAATTTATCTCATCTCTGTATCAGTTTTGTTGCACCAGATCTCTCATCGCTAATTTATTTGAGAAAAAAAAATGAAAACTGCACTTCAGTTTTAAACAGCTTGTATTTTAATAAGGCTTGGTATTTTGCCTTACATTCAATTTTGAAATACCACTAGCATATATATTTTACTGCTATTAAACATCATTTTTGGGTTCAAAATTACTCACAGGCATTTCTAGTAATATACTTCCATCTCCACTAATCTGATATACTTACAAAACTTTAAAATTCCATGTCATCATTGCTATCATCAATAAGTATTTGCCAAACTAAATTATCTTCTGATGATGAACCATGCCGGGAGTCAGCTATATTGAGTTTTCTAGGTAACCTGTATTTTAAATTTGTATGTGTAAAACTTCCTTGATTAATACAAGGTTAAAACTAG
The DNA here is from genome assembly GCA_016617855.1 of Megalonaias nervosa. NCBI lineage: Eukaryota > Metazoa > Mollusca > Bivalvia > Unionida > Unionidae > Megalonaias > Megalonaias nervosa. The sequence continues at coordinate 164,237 of JAECUM010092967.1, forward strand.
GACAGAATGCTTGTTCCAGGGCCCAATGTGCCAATCAAATTTCATTTAACAACCATTTATGTCAAACTGAAGTACCCAGATGTATAATCAGTTGGCTACCTGAAAAAATACAGCAGCACGACACCTCTACTGGTGGCATGACTTATGTAGCAACAAGCAATGTAATGGTTAAGTAAAAATTGTATATTGTATATTGTGCAGATTACATTTTATAGGTGCAACGTTTATCTAATTTGCTGAGTTGCCATCACTGCACTACTGGTGTGCAAATTTATACAAATTTATTCATGCTCCCTGGTAGCATCTCTAAAGATATAAGCATGGCTGCATTTACTGCAGAAAAATTGGAAGCACTGTCCAGTAACTGCCTGGAAATGGGGCTGTGGGATGTTAAGCCAGCTAAAATTTCGTCTCCATCTTTGAAACTGTCTGTGTACAGTGGCATAACGCAAAGATAGGAGGTTTTTATTTCATTAAATTTACTCTGAAAAATGAGTGGATTGGTCAAGGACTGTTTTAATTGGCAAAGATCAAATTCAGTTTATGGAGATTAAAATAACTTAATTGAGAACTAATCTTTTTGCAATATTGTCCAAAGTATTCCTTTACTGAACATGACAGCAGTAGTGGCAATAATAATGATGATGTGTGAAAATAAACTGTCAGTTTACCTGGAATGGTTTTGTTGAGAAAAGTTTGCACCTCCTGAACAATGTTTTGCCTTCTGGTCAGGTCCACATTACTGAGACCATATGTGGTGAACACCTCCTCCACTACCCTGTCCATTGCTTGCACATGCCTCAGTGAGGGAGATGGCAGCTTCCTCAGCTTCTCACTTTGTAACGTTATCTGAAAAAGAAGATGAATTTCATTTCAGCATTTCTTTCAGATACTAACTTTTTTGGTACTTGGCTCCTGTCTCCTTATCCCCAGCATTGGTAACTGAACAGAACTTTTTCAAGAAGAGTCTCTCTAAGGGCCCACTGAAAAGAATTTTTAAGGAATCCAAGAAAGGCCATTTCTTCATTTTAACTGCTAAGTGTTGAAACCATCTCTTATAATCTTGAGCAATAACAAGATTTTCAAACTGGCAGCTGTTTTGGCGAAATTTCATGTCAGATTGGGACCATTTTTGTTTAGAACCAAGTAAACATCATTAAAGTCTTTTGGTGAAAATAACATACCAGTGTCATCATTTATATTCAGAACCAACTAGACCTTGGGACAAATGTGTGTCTAAAGTTTCATGGCAATCCTCCAAGCAGTTTAGGAGTAGTGGTAACAAACTGGTCCTAACAGACAGATGGATGATAGACAATAGACAACAGGCCATCCTCTAATTCTTCCACTCTGTGACCAGTAGAGCTAAATTAAACAAAGAACCATAAAGTCCTGCCAATTCTAAACATATTGGTAATTATTAAGATGCACCATAGCACATGTAAAAGAACTGCACTAAAATCAACTGTAGGAAAAAAATTCATGAACTACACAAATAATTAGTCCCAGTTTCCTCTGACCCTTCCCACCCCATTTTTGATATCTGGACGTTATATTGGGGTGTAGGGTCAGAGATAACTGCCTATCGAAAAGTTGGAATTCACCATCACTGTATGGAGGCAGCATAGGGTAGCTGCTTACCAATGGACCCAGCAAATTTAAATGATATTATATAAAGTCATACCAGCATGAAATCAATAGGAAAAATTATTTATTTTCCAAGTAAATGCAAATATTATAATTGTTATCTCTTTAATCACTGACAGACTCAATGCAACATTGATTAAGTTTGCTAGGCCCGCTGGTAAGTGGCTACCCAATGATGCCAATGCACAGTGGCGACGAATTCCCACTTTCGATAGGCATTTGACTCTTACCCAATACCGCAAAATAAATGTCTAAATACCAAAATTGGGGTAGGAAGAGTTAAGAGGAAACTCAGACTAAGCAGATAATGTACTTAAAAAACAACTTACCTCTTTCTTTCTCTTGTGTCTGTCATCCTTGATGTGCTTCATACAGACAGCTACTGAATCACAATGGTACTCACATAGCCGACAGAAGTATCTGGCCCCAGGAAACTTGTCAGATTTCTGAACATACAGGTAGACAGACAAAGTGAAATAAATACAAAGTGAAATAATAATCATTATGAAGAAATCATGTTAAGCATTTTTAAGTTTAATTAAAAAATATCTGGAAAATATTTTGTTGAACCCATGTCAAAACGAAAAAAACTTCTAATCTCAATGCTTTGCTAAGATCAAAATGGTTGGGTAAATCATAAATGTAGACTCTTCAGCTGCATTTAAAGCTTCTGTATGAAAATAGTTCAGGTTTCTACAGGTATTATACAACTAGCAATAAAATCACAGGCTAGATCTACAAAATGGTAATGATACACTGGTAATACTAGTAACAAGGACTGTTGTATGGGGCAGGTGATATGGGCAACTGACCAAACTGAAAGACAGTGGATAGTTCTAGTGATATGAATGATCTACACACCATCACACATACCCTTCTACAAGTTTTTTTTAACAACTACACTGTCTTTATTATCAACAGAGCTGCCAACCCTCCAGACTTGCAATTAGTGAAAAGTGGGATAAAAATTAGTGAATTTTGAATGTAATTAGTGAAAAATTATATCATGACACTAACTCCATCCACTTTAATGGTCAGTACTTCATTATATGAAAATCCCAAAATAAAACTAAAATATATTTACACTGATTACATGTACTACTTTATTTGCAGCCAAAATTACTGATATACACAAACTTCACGCTATTTGTCATGATATGATGTTGTGGCAGTCTTGAACTTCCTCAGTCTGGTAATGGTAAATTTATTTTCAAAACAGTTCAGGCTTCTTGCCTGCTGGTTATCTTGGTGACTAAAATTGTTGCAAATTTTCAGCACCTAAGGAGGCACTAAAGTTTGTCTTATATTTCCTCACAATAGGAAATAATCTTTCACTGTCACTGTTGCTGATCTCCAACTGAGAAGGACAGGTTATGTTCAACAAGAAAGCTCACAAACAATGCTTCAGCAATGGTAGCATGCAGGACTTGAGTAGGTGGCTTAAAGTACTCCAAAACTGAAATCTGCGAGGGGGTGTTATAGCAGTGTGCTTTTTCACATTCTACCACATGCCCACAGGGGCTTGTATCGTTGCTTACAATTTATCTGTCATACATGTACTATATAATAATATTACTACATGGCAGACCTGCCAACCCCGACGAGTCCGTCTCAGTAAGGCAGCAGATTTTTTTCCGTAACACTGATCAGTTTTCAGTAAGGTGTAACAAAATATCAATAACTGCTATTGCAAAGCTGGTAAACAATTAAAAGTTCGACGCAGCAACGATAACATGTTCAACTGAAAAGTATGTGTAGACCTTATTTACCACTAGTACAGTTATCCAGATGTGCATGTACAGGAGCTCCGGACAGGGATGAACAACTGCTGTGTTGGTTGTCTGTGTAGATGAGGGAAGACCCGAATCTTCTGCAGGGTTTCTGATGCCAGATTGACGAGGTCATCGATCCATGACTTCTCCCATCGGAGAGCAATGAAATGAGGCCAAAGGCTGATTCCCTTGTTTGCTGTATCAACTTGGAATCAGAGGTATTGGTGGCTGGTGTACGAGTTAAGGTTAGTCCAATCCAATGATAAGGTGTCCACTGTTGGGTCCATGACAGGAGAGACAAAGAATGGGGTTTGGCATTCCCTAATGTCGCAAACAGGCCTACCAATGGTCGATCCCATCAGGTACAGATCTGTGTGAGAACTGAGGGATGGAGAGACCATTCCTTCTGTACTAATTGAGTGTTCCGTGACGAAGGGAAGATCAGTGCATTGAGAAGTCCTTGGATATGGTGAACTTGAAATTCTTGTTGATGACAACACCACTTCAACAAGTCGCACGCCATGATGCAAAGGTCTGGCAACTGGAATCCTTGTTATTGAAGATAATCACCACTGTAGGATTGAGTTCCTCCTTGCTGCTTGTGAAAAATCCCACATCATAAGGCAAAGGTCTGGGGTCTGGGATCCTCCTTATTGCTGGAGATAAACCAACACCATAGTCTAAAGATAATCCTTGTTGTTGAGAAAAGTCACCAATGTAGATATGTCAGACAGAATGAGAACTCCCTTAGCCTCTTAAGTATTATTGCCCCTAATGAAAAGCTTTCACACTGACCATCCTCTCCTGAACTATTGATAGGTGGATGTCGTTCCTGGGGATATCATGATGGTAGTGGGCAGGCTCCCCTGCCATTTGTACTTGCAGCAGTAAAGCCTGTAATCTCAAGTGGGCAGATGCATACCAACTATTAGCCAAGTTAGGCTGCTCCAAGTTCCGTCAATGGTGCCTTGAACGGGTGCAGATGTTGAGAGGATGGTCCAGTGAGCCAACCTGAGGACTCCATTTGTGCAGACAAAAACAGTAGCAAAGCAGTAGTAAGCAACCGAGGACCAAAATGTCCGCTGCTGCGTTGAGTAATCCCATGTGGATAGGATTCCTCAAAAGAAAGGTGCTACCATGGGTCATTTCAATGCCTGATCTTGAGAGAGACAAAGTATGGTGCCTGTGTTCTGAAGTCCATACCTAAGTGAATAAATTGTTGAGATGCTACTAGGTCAGATTTTTCCTTGTTAATGAGAAGTCCAGATTGGTAACAAGGGCCATCATGACTGGTTAGAGCTCGCTCATGTTGCTGCAGGATGTTGTCCAGGTAACCTAAGGTTGCTGCCATAGAAATAGTCCAGGTATGTGCCATTACTCGATTCATCAGACGAGGGAAGACCCCAGGGCCAACAAGGAGCCTCAAATGGGGTGTTCTGAATTGATATGTGATGATGTATGCAGTTCTCATGAATGTCCTGGGGGCCGATGAAGAGACATGAATATATGTGCCATTTAAGCCCAGAGAGATGGCCAAGTCTCCCTCAGGGATATCCTTCAAAACGTGCTGTATGGTTCCTGGAGGGAACTGAGAGGCGTCGAAAAATGATTGAGGATGCTTCAGCTGATGACCAGATGTAGAGAGTCATTTGCCATTGGGACCAAGAAAAAGGTGTTGAACAAGCAATAGAACCATCTCAGTGCTATATCCGCATGGTATTTGATTGGTGGAGCTGTGACAGGACAGCTTTCAGAGGTTTGTGTCCTATGAGTGACCCTTGGTTCCTTTTGCTGAATCCCCGTACTATCCCTGAATCGACACTGTGGTTGTGGAGGGAGGGAAACATGTCTGCTTGATGGCTTGTTAGCGTACTCATGCATTGGGATGTTAAGCAGAGTGGTAGAGGGTGTGTTCTTAGCTTGTGATTGACTCCATGTATGCCTTAGGTGTTCTGTGTAGACTTTTAAGATAAGGTATGTTACGTCAGTTCGAAGATAACCCGGGAAAATAAAAAGTCCCGCAGTGAATTATGTTAATTATATTGTGTGCTAAATCCAAAGTGTAAACAAAGGCCATTAGATCCATGCATACGGAGTGTGGCTATGTTATCCCCAATGTGGCGAGATCACTGTCAATGCTGGGGTACCAATTAGCTGGTGGGGGTGTAAACGAAGAACGGCCTAAAAACTGATGATAAAGGTGGGCCAGAAAGTCCATAACTCTGTGAAGACTGTGAACATAACTAAGTCAGAACGATCCGTTCCTTGTAAGATCAACAGATGCTGGAGCACTGGTGTATGTTGATGATGGATCTGGAAGAGGACTCAGCTCCAGGAGCAGAAACACGTCCTCAATGGAGGTCGGAAGGCAGAAACTCCCCGTGCCCTTGTGTAGGATAAATGATACTAGTAGAACAATCAACATCATCCGGTTGTGTGGATTGGGCTACAGTCCATGTAACACATTAAGACTTACCTGGTGAAGAGTGATGTGGTCTATTGCTCACTAAATACGTAGAACGCCCTGAATTAGAAACCATGACTTCAAGAAAGTCGCTGAGTAAAAGGGCTCTTTTCGTGGCAGAGTGTAGAGGAATTGTGAGGCGACATCTCTTCAGGCATGATGATCTACTCGTAGTATTATGCTGAACGAATGTTATGAGGTGGTATGAGTTAGACTGGTCTCTGCACATGTCTGTAAAAGTCATGTTCGATGTACTGCAAACTCAGGCTATTATTGATCGATCCATAATATTGATGATTGGACCTTCATGATCCCTCGTCTATGACCTAGGCTGGTCACAACGGAAATGGGCCATCAGAGTGAGGAAGCTGTCGTTAGGGTCATCAGTCGGGACAGGTTATGGTATATTTGATCCATGTAACCTGTCCATATGTCTGCTGAATGAGAGGGCACTTGGCTGTTGGTAGCTCTGTCCCATTCTGCAGGAGGAACCATGTTGGACCCCAAGGTGCCACGGTAAGGGGCAGTTCCGAAACAGACAAGGCCTGTGGTAGTGACTTGGGTGCCGGAGCTGTTTCCAAGCGTGTCAATGTCCTGGGCTTCCTAGTTAAAGGGTAAGTTAAATTATCTTCCTTGCTCCCACAAAGGTTTACACAGCAGAAGAAATCAACATGCAGATTACTGATGCCTTTGATCTGAGCTGTATGTTGTTTGTGCTTTGTCATGGTTCTAATCTGTAAGACAAAATAGAGCAAAATGGATAAAGTTGTAGCCCTGCACCTGTTCTAGAACGCAATGTCCGTGCTGAGCTAATTAAGAGGGTGACCTAGAAATTAATGTCTAAGATAAGGAAGCGTACGGGTAAACTATAATGACAATATCACCTGTTTACAAACTTGTGTGCCTGCACATGTTATGCTGCATACCGTGTGACAATACCACCTGTTTGTGGGTGCAGAGCTAAAAAACATAATGGTTACCTGGAAAAAAAAATTGCTAGCAGACAATTTCAATGACCATGCTTACTTGTAGGGAGTCAAGGATGGCCTATACAGGTATAATCATTGATGATGTCATTACATCAATGACTGTTTCTTATGTCTGTTTCAACAAGCGCTATGTGAAGGCTTGTAAGGGGTGAAGAATTGTCAGAATACTGACTGATTTTGGATTATCATGTTCATTCAACATTCCATTTGCATTCATTCTGTATTCTGATTATATTGTTTTCGTTTCACTCAGAAAATTGCCCATTTTAGGGTCTGTAACATACAAAAATATTAAAACATGAAGCCAAGCTTCAGGTTACATTACCTTCTTCAATGGGTATATTCGATCTTTTTGAAGAGTTATAAGAGTACTGTTCTCGACTTCACTATCGAGATCTGCAATTAGAAATCACAAATAATAATTCATCACATTAATTTTTACTTCTGCTGACTTGATTACTGTATATACCCACTTATAAGTCGAGTCAAACTGCAAACAACAAAGATCCTGATCTGCCATAGCATAATGTGCCCGCACATCAGCGTCTATGTTGTCTGTTACTCCTAACAAACATCACAGACCCAGATCTGCTGGCACATAATGTGCCAGCAGATCTGGGTCTGTGCAGTTTGCAGTTGGACTAGACTTATAAGCAAATATATATGGTACTTGAGAAATTCACACACTATTCTGGAAATGGAAATTGCTAGACTTATAAGCAAATATATATGGTACTTGTTATGTATGAGAAATTCACACACTATTCTAGAAATGGAAATTGCTAGACTTATAAGCGAATATATATTGTACTTGTTATGTAAGAGAAATTCACACACTATTCTGGAAATGGAAATTGCTTCTTTGGTTGTTTTTTTGACATTATTAATAACAGCTGTTATGTTCTTCATGCTTCATTTCAAATGTTAATGCCAGAATGCTTATTCCAAAATAGTTTTGATTTTGGTAATAAGAGATAGTGAGAAAAATCAAAGAGTTAATATAGGCAGGCACTTTAAATGGCTGATCAGCATCCTTGGGTCACAACAGGTTCAATGGTCATACAGAAGCTCAATAATGCATGATGAATTTCATTATGCTTACATTGCCTTACTGTCAGATAAGCAAGAAACTTACAAAATATGGTCATTAGTTTTTAATTTCTTGAAATTAACTAGAATTTCATTTTATCCATTTATATGTTTGATGTGAATACTAAGAAACAAAGAATTGTTGACAGATGATAAGTTGATCAGGAAATCTGTTGCATTGATAAATGACAGGAAAACTGGATTTACATGGATTAAATAATCATGGCTGGGTATTTATTGAGTGTAAATTGTTACCTAAACACTTTAAAGTTAACATAAATTCCCTCTGATTTTATTGTCTTCTTTGAGTGTTTAGCTACAAATTTCCATTTCGATAAATACCCAACCATGACCATTTAATTCTTAATAATGTCAAACAGTGACAAACAAGCAGTGAAGAAAACACAATTCAAGGATAATTTATACTCACACTTCTGCTTTGCTAACTGTAACTTCTCATCCCTGTTCAACAAATTCTGCAGCTCTTTCACTGTGGATCCACATTCTAAGTGTTGAGACTCTTTAAACTTACTGTCTGGTTTAGAAACCTTATTCTGTGAGGGCTTGTCTCCTGGCCTCAAGGTCTCTGACTGAACTGGACAAGATCCACTTCTTACAGGTCCTGACTGGTTGTCTTCATCTATCAAAGATTGGTTCTCTTTTTTCTTTCCTTTTGATTTCTTTTTCTTCTTCTTTTTATTTGATGCTTCAGTCCCAATTTCTAAGCTTTGAAGTATTTCATGCTTCATCTGTGTTATTACACTGGGCTGATGTGGACCAGTCTGATGAGTCTGTAGGGTAACCATTACACTGGACTGTTGTGGACCAGTCTGATGAGCCTGTAGGGTAACATCTAGCTGTTTTGGACTACTTAGAGGAATCAGTGTTACATCTGGCTGATTTGCACAACTCAGGTGAGTTTGTGTGGTTACATCAGGCTGTTCTGGACCACTATGATATTGTTTCTGGCCGGCGTCTGAAGATTTAGTTGGACTATCAGCACTACAGACTTCTTGCTTTTGCTCATTCACTTCTACCTTATTTGTAGTCTGAAATTCAAAATTATAGAAGATTACTTGAATTTTAGTTTTATGTATTTTTACTGTACAATGACTGTACATCATGTTATAATAGCTTGCATGCATAATTAATATATACCTCTGCCCTGATAACTTGTGACATGGTCCATGCACATCACTGCAACATGTGCAAGGTACAAGACTAAAAATAAGGGAATTTATCCATATGACCACAAGATATCATGGGAAAAATTTGATGAGACCATGCTGCCAGCTAAAAAAAAAGACCCACAGGAAGCTAGACATCAATGATATTACTGACGAAGACTACATACATCTGACTAATGTTAGCAGTAAATTTTCATAAAGAATCTTGGCCAATATCATGATCTGTTTTTGAAATCAGATAGGTTGCTGTTTGCTGATGTGTCTGAAAACTGTTGTGATCTTTGCAAGTCGTATTAGAGCTTAGATTTTGCTTGGTATTATTCTGGCCGAGGGCTATCATGGAATGCCCCTGCTTGGTATTATTCTTACCATGGGCTATTACAGAATGCCCTGCTTGGTATTATTCTGGCCAAGGGCTATCATAAAATGCCCTTGGTTGGTATTATTCTTACAGAGGATTATCAGGGAATGATCCTGCTTGGTGTTATTCTTGTCAAGGGCTATCATGGAATGCACTTGCTTGGTATTATTCTTATCGAGGGCTATCATGGTATGCCACTGCTTGGTATTATTCTTGCCGAGGACTATCGTGGAATGCCACTGCTTTGTATTATTTTTGCCAATGGCTATCATGGAACACAGTGCTCAAGTTAATAAAAATTCAGCTAGAATTGATCAATGATAGCGACATGTATAATTTTACTTGCAATGGGTGGAATTTTTATCCTCACAATGTGGCATGCCAACATATATATGCCCAGCTATGACAAAATGCAAGAAACAAAATATATTACATATCTTCATGGAAATAATCTTTATGGTTGGTCTCTATCACAGTAGATTCCTGTGGTGATTTTTCTTGGATGCCAAAAGAGAATTTTACAGAGAAGAAAAAAAAATACAGTAGTGATGATACAGACTATGTGCTCAAGGTGGATCTTGTGTATCCTGCTGAGCTACATGAAGAACACAATGACTACCCTTTAGCACCAGAAAACATGATTGTAGATGCTGCACTGCTAAGTTCATATTCTGAAACATCTCACACAGTGGCTACACTTCAGACTTCACAGCATCATGAAATTTAAGCGAGCAACTTGACTAAAATCTTGAGTTGATTTCAATATGACCAAGCAAGTGGCTCCAATAAATGAATTTTACTTAGATTTTTCCAAGCTCTTAAATAATTATGTATTTGGAAAAACCATGGAGAACATTATGAAGTATATCAATATCATTTTTATCAGAAGAGTCTGGCCATGTCAGTGAGATTCCATTGGGGAATAAAGAGAAATTACCTTGTTGTGGCCAAAATCATCCCTTCCATGAACGTGTCTAGATCATGAAACAGTATCCCTTGTTTGTGAGAAGGGCTAACTTCTTATCTTCAAGAGAAAGAAGATCTTGATTCATCAGAGCTACTGCAGTCTGTGCCTCTCATTTCTTAATTATCTACAAAATCAAAACTTAAGGAGGAAGGGTATATGCCCACAATACATCCCAGCTGATAAAAAGAGTAGGTATGGCCCATGCTTCTGGGGATGGGAAAAATGAAAAAGAAATGCCAGCATTGAACAGACAGCTCTGTATGAAATAACTGTCAGTTGTCCTTTCTTGATAATGAGTTGGCCAGGAACAAGAGCTGGCCAAGAATGCATAGGAACTGAATATTACCTGATATTAGGAGTACCCATTAAGGTATTCCCCTACTGTAAGGCAAAGGTCTGGTGATTTTGCAGAGGTACATCACCACAACTGAATCGACCATCATTATCAGAACAGTATTTCCATGGATATGTTCCATGAATTTCACTTCCAAGAAGTTGTTATGAACAGTCTTCTTCTAAAGAATCCATATGCCACTGACCATCACAGGTCCTGTAGTAAAAATTGGCATTGTATTGGGTCCACCACTGCATTGAAAAGACTGAAGAGCTGAAAGAAACTTCCTTGCCTAACAATGTTTCATCCTTTCTCCAATGTATGAACTATACTTTCAATGTAATTCGGAAAAAGATGCTCCTTAATGTGTTCCATACTGTTTACAAAACTGTTTAGAAGCAATAAAGTCAGTATCCTCTCACTAATTATCCATCATCAACTGCAAATGAGAGAAGTTATCCTAATGGGCGAGGTACTGTGTTTGACAGAAATTATCACAATGACCTTAATCTAGGGTGTGGACAATGCATGAATTGTTGGACATGCAAACAGACTCCAAAATAATTGAAATTTTGAGCCTCTGCCAAGGTGGGCTCAACAAAAATTACATTTCTAACTTCAGTAAACTGATAAATTGTATGCAGCTGATCGGCTAAAATTAAATCAAAAACTTGATCTCAAAGTTTTAGTTGAACACTGTATGTTGATGCACCACTCTCTTGTTATAATGAATTTTATTACAGCACCTTTCTGGCTTACAAAAAGTAGGAAAAGCTATACAGCTGCTTTTGTCATCACATACTATACAAGACTTGCCATTCCCAGGTGATAAAGTAATCATGATAAAATAAAAAAAGTTGACAAATTAAATCTGTAAAATTTCTAGCATTTACAAACCTCATTTTTCCATTCTTGTTCATCTACTTCTGTTCCCCAATCCTTATAACCATGTGCAGTAACAGAAGTACTTGCAGTAGAAGCAACAGTAGTATTGGCATTTGATACTTTCAAAAGCTGCTTTAATTCTGCCTCAATCTGTGCTACACCTTGACAATCAGCCATTCTTCTGTTTTAAAATCTGAAAAAGATTTTGGAGGAATAATGTCTCTTGTCTGTTGCCTGAATGGCATCTGCAGTTCTTAAAACACACAGTGTAATAATGCTCTAGTCCATGTATGACAATAATCTCTACCAGAATGTAAGGTTCTGCATGTTCAGCCTGTGTTCCACTGTAGGGTCAAGGTTTTTGATCCCAGATACCTACTATGACACGTACCTACAGGTGAAGAAATTTTAGTACCTATCACACCCTATGTTATTTATTTTTGTGGACTTATTTGCCTGCATATCTTCTAATTTTTCAATGTATACAATACAAACATGATGACAACTGGATTATATATGTTAATAAATGAATATCATAATTTTCCTATGTGTAACATTATACCATATTCAAAGGAAGGAGTAATAACCATAGCATCTGAACACATTTCAAATTCACTCTACTACACCATTCTACTATATATAAAAAAATCAGTATTTATTGTCATGCTATAAATAGAGTCTTATATTTGTGCTCATTTTAAATTTCATTTTTAAAACTTGTTGAAAATTTTAAGCAACACAAACAAGACCCTCTAATGCTCATTACAAGTTTTAAAATACTTATGGGTTTTATAGTTCCCAAGGTGTAATCAGAACTAATCATAATGGATGAGTTCGAAAGAAAAACAGACTGACAAAGAGATTAATGCCTATTTACAAATAAAATCCAACAAGGATTATATAACATCCATGGTAAACAGGTATGAATATAATGGTGAAATGATACACCTGTGCCACATACAGATATGATTCATGACACATAGCCACTGATACTTTACATTATCGATACACACATCAACCTCATGTTTCTTCAATATTTTAGGTCTGTCAGTGGTAGTTGGTACCCTTTTTCATGTGTCAACATATTGGCTGAATTTCAAATATGCAGATTACAGATGAAGTCTTATCATCTATTTATACACCATTCTCGTCCATAAAAAGATAACAAAAATACTTTTAAAAAAGTACCTGTTAGTTGCCAGTGATTTTACTTCAACTATTTAAGTCATTTCAAGGCTGCCCTATTTGATCATATGCATGACTCATCTTGGCACTACATGAATGTTTTAAAAACATCTTATTACCTATTTCATGTCTTCAATTAAACCTGGAAGACATTACGGCCTTATCTTCAAAACATAAAATAGTACAATCTCTTTGCATCAAGAACAAGTATGGGTATGGTATCAATACTTCCTGCATATGCAAAACAACTGTGGCCACAGGCACTTGTTTTTGTTACTATGAAGGAAAACTAATTACAACATCTACTCTGCACAAGGAGAAATTACAAATTTACGCAAGGTGACCAACTCATGTGGTTTGAAATCTTCCTCTCCCTTACCAATTCTGTGCTAATTTGATTTATCCCATCATCACATTCAGTCACTGATTAAATATCTCTGCATAAAAAGAGACATTAAAATTTTGTTCCCCATGTACGATTTACATATCATTTAACCACTTCTGCATTAAGTTTCTCTTTGCTTTGCCAATATTCCTGTGTCATGCAGTTAATAAACTACATTAGTTTGTTTCAGTCCTGGGTAAACAATAACAACCAATCAGAATTCAAAGTAACATATTTCACTGTATGACACTGAAAGTGTAGCCATCAAATTAGACCCAAATATGCAAGATACAAAACAACCGTAATTTTGTGTAAAAGTGGTGATTAAATGATGAGTAAAAGTACTGCATTATACATGGGGAACACATCTGGACTGTCTCCTTTATGCTGAATATGCAGCTAGGATAAGATAATTAGCATGGAATCATTTAGGGAGTAGGAGACATTATGAACCATGTCACCTTGTGTTAACAGAAGGCGAGTGGGTGTTGTCAAAAGATTTTCGTTTTTGCTAACAAAATGAGTGTCTGTGCCGGTGAGATCTGTTTCATATGAATTCTCAATGTAAAGAATTAAAAAGGAAAACAAATAATAATTTTTATGACTGCTGAATGTTAAAATTACTTGTATAGTGTACTATGTAGGTATCATTTTGTATTGAATCTTCACCTCTTGTATCAATATGTGTATCGGTACAGATAAATTGATATATGACTGAATTGTTTCACCCCTATACTATTGTATCCCAGAATTTGAACAAGAAATAAACTACAGAAAAGATTTCAAAGACTTTTTAAAAGAAACCATTTTAAAAATAAAAATTTCAACCAAGGCTACTAAGAAAAATTTAAATCTTCCATTATCTAATATGTGGTCCATGTGGCCTTATATTCCCAAAAATCCTCAAGCTGACAGTTTTACAATATATAAACTAACTGAAATATAATTCATTTCAAAGTAGGAATAACTTCAAGCACAGATGTCCGTTAAATATATATTGTTTAGTTTGTAACAATGTAACAAATATAAGACCTATGACAATGCAACTCCAAGTCTGAGCACTCAAGTTGAAGACTTTTGTAAATATGGAACCTGGTTGCCCATCAGATTTTTCTGGTTACTCAGATTGTTACTGCAGTTACCCAAACATCAATGTAATCAAAGTTATTTAACAATCTTTGTCATATGTATGTATGTATGTATGTATGTATGTATGTATGTATATATATATATATGCTACTTTAGCCAAACTACTATCTTCAAGCTTTTGTTGAGGTGAATTATCAACAGTCAAATGAGACATACTAAAAACATATTACAAAACAATGAATTTACTAAACTGTACATGAGTGTGTGATTGACACAAATGTTCAGAGTTTTAGAGGTTGCAATTAACTAGTTAAAAATATCCAAGATTTCAGTACAGAATGCAAAGGTCATGCTGTCAAGTCACATAAAATCTGTAAAATAACGAGGTCTAAATTTATATCTAAATTTATCTAATGAGGCAATAGCAAATGGTTTTGTGAAAAAAGTTAATATTTTTAATTTGTTTCATACACAATGTAATTTTTCAATTAAATACATTTCAAAAGTCCCTAAGCACTGCATTGATTCAATGCCCTTATGAATATTCTTTTGTCTCACACCTGACTCTTTTAGTACTGAAAAAATAAACTTTAAATTGTTTAAACTACAATTAAGACCAGGACTTTCAGACCAACCCCCAGTCAAAGCACTAGTGTAAAACTTATATCCTTAGTCCCATGGTCAAATAATAGAATGGGCATGTCACAGGATGAATTGTCCAAGCTTCATAATGATAAATCCAATGCATGAATAATATCTGTTGAGAGGTTAATGAATTATAACGAAATGAAAAGCAATTTAACCCAAACAAGAAAGCAAATATTCTGTTATTGTGATCCTGACTCCAAGATCAATGAGACAATAACATTTGTCACAGAATGAATTTTTTTGGATTTATAATGATTCACTCCATGATTCAATCCATGTATGATCAAATCCATCAAAAGTCTGGAGATATATATGCAAATTAAAAATCTTTAAACAAAACCTTTATGCAAATTTTCCACAAGTGACCTTGACTCCAAGGTTAAATGGCAAGCAGGCATATCACTTAATGGAATGTCTTAGCTTCAAAATGTTTCATCCGAGGTAAAGGATCAATTAGTTATTCTTAGACTTTTAAAAGTCTTGGAAGTCCCATTGTAACACTTGCTGAGAAACTTACAGGAAAATCCTAATAAATTTCAGTCATTTTTATGAACAGAAAGATATCAAAATGCAAAGTTAAACATTATATTTTGTATACCCCCATCCCAAAAATATGACTTTTAATATCGGTATACTATTTAGCAATATTTCAACAGCTTTGAGGAAACTGTTGGGTTTTTTTAAACCCATGACACTAGGTTCTCAATAGATTTAAAAAGGTCTTAACATAAGTAATAGAAAAGAGTGAGAAGCAACAAGCTTTTAAAATTCAACAAATAACTGATTTACCTAAAATAAAAAGTTAAAGTGTAGAAAAAAGAGGAACTTATGGTATAATGAATTAAATTCCAAAAATATTCCAAGAATTACAGACAAAAGTCCTAATGATTAAAGTTCTGAAAAAATTCAGAAAATCCTAATGAAATCCAATTCTGGAAGTGTTAATGTACCTGTGGTGGCCCATATAGTAGTGATGTTCCAACAGTCTTTTGCTGAATCTCAATAATACAATCCAAAGATATATCCTCATTTGAAATTTCATTATAATTTCAAGTCTCTATATTTAAGAATATTATTTTTGAAGAGCACTTTGTATTTCCAGTGAATAAATAATTTGAAAAAATAAAATTCCAGCCCAAATTAACTATTGGACACAACAATAACACAATTGATTCTGCAAAGATCTTAAAGCATGAATGAATAATTTCTAGAAAAACAAGATTATATAGTCCTCTACTTGAAATCAGGTCACAATTAGCTCTTCTATTAAAAACGAATTACTTAATGGAAAATAACCTTCTAGACGGCTCATAATGATTACAAGATAAAAAATATCTTAGTTATAATTAGAAGTCTATTACTCAAATTATTATATAAATTGTAGTAAACAACAGATAGACCTGGCATTTTGTGCCAAATTTCCTAAGTTCTGGACTCAGATTGAGATAAATATGTTGTGTACAAAATCAAAATCAATGATTTAGGTCAGGTAGAAAATGAACTTGATTTTTGATAAAGTCCAAAACACAATTATTCATACTAATGAAATAAATAAAAATAAACAATAAATAAAAAAAATATAACAAAAAACAATGCAAATTAAATATACATTACAAACTCAATAGTCATTTTACCCTGGATCCCAAAATCTCTATAGTCAAAACAAAAATCTCACGAGTCATTTGATTTTGAGTCTTGTAGCTGGGATTGTTTGTTATTCATGGTGCAAACTGCTGAAGATTTCTTGTCTCATGTTAAATAAATGGAAACACCTGTAAAGTATTGTGTAACTGATGCGTAAGATTTCTAACTACTCCATCTGCTCAAAATTGTTCCGAACTTTTTGTTTCTTAGAAGTCTGAGGTTTGGAACGTTCATCACTAGCAGGTCGTTTCTGAGACAGAGACAGGAAATAAAAATATACCTCATGAGCAATTGTGATTAATTAATATGAGTTAATGTAAGACAATTCAATGAAGAAGGAATAGGTGTATATCTTGTAGTTCATTGACAAGATTTTTAAAGTAAAATCCACAAGCAATATTACTTTCATTCACAAAATCACTCACTGGTGACTACTGCTGACATTACGATTATTAAGTTTCACACTTAAGAGACTCTCAGTAGTTTTCTCCCCTTGAATCATGTCTTATTTTTGAGAAAAATGGAGATGTCTTCTCCAAGCCAAGTTCATCATATGCTGAAAGTTTCAGAATTGGGCATGAGATGCATTCCCAAATTCATATTTCATAGCATTGGGAGAAAGATTATACTTCAGCATTTTGACATGAACGAAAACATGTATTAACTTCCATTAAATATTTCTCTATAACCGTCTTCAGCAATGCAAGTATAATTCAACAATTAAAAAACAACAAAGGTCATTCAATTTTTGTTAAAAGACATGAAAGCACTCATGAACCACTTTTGTTCCCTTTATTACTTAACACCTCATAAAACATCCTGCAATTTGGTCTTAAACTCTCCAGATTACAACAGTAAGGTAATCAATTAGTAGCTTGTTGCAGATAAATGTGAGCTTTCTTATCCTGATTACCATAGATCATTGCATAAGTATTACTTTTGCAGTCTCAAGTCAACTAGTTCCCACTGGTTATTATTATTTATTTATTGATCATGTGCAGTGCATGCCCTGCCATTTAACAGCACCATCATCTGCAAGGTGTACAGCCTGCAGTCCACCGGGGAACTATGTCAGTGGGCAGTTGTTCACAATGTGTGACATGGTCTGCAGAGCTCCACAGCTACAGAAGAGTCAGTGGCCTGGCCCTATCATACAAGGTTGAATGCACAATGCCCATCCTGTTTGGAAACCATTCAGTATGGTCCACAGATGTTGTGGAAGGCTGAAGCCAGTAAGGCAGACAGATGGCTCTGCTACAAGGGAGTGGTTTACAACATCTGTTGAAGTTCACTCTTCACTCCATGCCAACATAGCTGTCATATCCTTCAGCAACAGTCCTAACGAGATTGGATGTCTCAAAGCCCATCGGACTCCTAGATGTGATATCCACATACAAAGGAATTTTCTCACTGGCATAGACCTTGGCCAGCAATTTTGTAGTTGCTTCCAAGTGATGGAGATGTGGAGGAGGAATGTTGCTGAGTACCGGCAGCATAGCTGCCAACCCTGGACTACAAAAATACTGACTGCTTATGCCAAAAATACTGATTTTCAGGAAGAAATACTAATTTTTAAAATTTTACTGCATATATAACTATTTACAACATCTACATCCATCACTAAAGTAGGTCAGTAAGTTACTTAATTATTTAATGTCAAAGATGCACGTGTTGCACTCTTGCACCTTCTTAGTAAGTCATCAGACACAGGATGTTTATATGAGCCTTTTTCACACCTTGTCTTTTCAATCATTATTGATTCCAATGTACCATTTTTCATGGATGATCTGAACTGTGTGCGATTTTGTTTACTGAACTAAAAATCCTCTCACAATCAGCACTAGAGTGTGGTAAAGAAAGAAGTCCTAACATAAAATAACTCAGACGATCGTAAAGAAAGTCTCCACATGAATTCTTCATCTTAGACATCAGAATCCACACTCCATCAACACTATCGCAGGAGAGTATTGTTTCAGTCAGGGAGCTGATCTGGTATGAGGCAAACTGTGCTCTAAGCTTGTCCTGGGCATCAGAAGAAGATTCACCATCTTTTTTCAGCAGGAACATGGAAAATTTCTTGAGAAAGAACCTGATGTCTGCAAAAGAGACCTCTAACCTTGAGCTAATATTTGCAACTTGGGCATGTGTCAGAACCTCATCCTTTACGGGGAATTTCTTCTGCATGTAGGTGCAAGCATTGATGAAATACCTCTTCACAACATTGAAAAATTTCTCTCAATTCCTGGTGCTTAAGGCTTCCAAAGTCTCAGAACACTCTGTCCCAACATCCAAATCCTCATTTTTCATTATGATATTTTCATCACTGAAATCAAGGGTAGTGATATCATTTGTCCCAACTATGACTGCGGGCTTAATAAATCTGCAGACCAGGTCTTTGAAAAGATTCATCAGACAATCTTATAATATATGAATTTGTGGAGAATTGCCCTGTAATAGCACATTTCTGACCTCAAAGATAGAAATTACCGACTTAAGGAAAAGTGCATATGCAACTGTCTCCTTGTTGATCAATCGTTCATATATTGACAAGCTCTTGTTTTCCAATGGTTGAGGCTTCATCTTCTTCGATGATGTCTGTTTGCCACATTTTTTCTGGTCATGATTGTCAGCTTGAGGTTTCATAATCAACTTCTGTGCTTAAGTTGACGGTGTCATAAGATACAGCACATGTGACTTTCCGATTTGAACCACCATCTACAGCAACTTTAGGTATCTTATACAGTTGTATCAAAACAATACAGCACAGAAAGAAATGTAGAGATAAAATACTAATTTTGTGCAAGGGGGGAGAAACCCCCCCTACAAACATTCTGGCAATCAAAATTAAACTTGTCACAATTCACAGTTAAAATAAGATCATAGAAGGTCTAAAACTACGCACCTTTCAGTCTTTACACAATGTAGTTATGGTTGTCTGTTGACAGCTCATTAATGACAGCCACTGTTTTCGTTCTAGCATATGGGTAACCCTTGGTAATGTTGCTGTCTGGAAAAAGTGTGCAAAATAAATCACCAGTATCACTAGCAACTGAAAGAGGAAGGTTCCTTTCTATAAGAAATTTAGTAAAAAGAACTTCAGATCTAATTACGTCAAGGTTCTCTCTGGTATGTATAAACTTCAGTTCAGGCTGTGTTGTTGATGATGAAACAGCAAGCTGATGTTTATTAGCTTTTCATGCTGTTTTATGTCATGGGCGCATCCATGCCCAATAGCGAAATCACAATTCCACAATTTGCAAAATGCAACGTTTTCTCCTTTACGAGATGGTTTCACAAATTTAAAGATGACAGCATAGTTTTCCTTCCAATTCAGTTTTCTTTTCTTTGCTGGAGAAAATTCTGAATTTTTTGCTTTTCTTTTCGACATTATGAAGACGAGATACAGTGATAGCAGCAGACGCTCTGCGCAATCCAATATGGCGACGGATGGCGGTAAAAATTTGATATGGCAGCCTCGATTTCGAATGGACCAATCATATTTTATACATGCAACACATTTACTTTAAGAATGGAACTGGGTCCCGGTCAAAACAGAAATTTGCAAGGAATTTAAAAAAAAAAAAAAATTTTATTGAAAAAACGATTTTTAACAAAAAAAACGTACACCCATATTATGGTCCAGAATACAGGACAAATACGGAAAAAATGGAACAGCTGGCAGTTATGCGGCAGCCATGGTAAAGGAGTAGGATATTGTGTTCCAAAGATTATGCTCATTGTTCTGTTGAGCTGGATGTTAATTAATTTGGTATGGAATGATCAAGCCCAGTCAGGGACGCAATACTCAGCTGTCGAATAAGAGGGCCAGTGCTGATGTCCTGAGTGTCTGAGCCCTAGTGCTAGGTTGAGCCAGCCAGTTTGTGGAGCAGGTTGTTTCAAGTGCTCTGTTTTGCTGCAGTTTTCTTCAAATGGTTGTAGAATGTCAGTGATCTGTCCAAAGTCACAATGTTTACTATAATCCAGGAAAAATACACACAAATATTGTGATTCTTTTTGTCTTAAAAAATAAATATTTTTTTATTTTTCAAAAGCTATTGATTGTTACTATAAAATGGTATGTGTGGTAGATGCCCTTAAAAATGCCAATATTTGATTCAAAAGTTAATCCATTCATAATTGATTCCCTCTGCTACCATAAGCATTGAAGATAATCTCCAAACAATCTAACCTCGATTCAGCTATGCCTACCTAAGCATGGCATCAGTGGCCTGTTGGCTCTGCCCAATCATACTGATTTTGCATAGGGGCCAATAAAGCATAAATAGTAGTCTAGGAAATGTTGATCATTGGTGTATACAGTCAATTTGTTACGGAAAGCATATGACTCAGGAAGAAATTATACCAGAGATGAATCAAGGTGTAATTAAGACTGGTGCTCCAGCCAGAATGAATGTGCATCATAAAAACACACAGGTTGGAGATTCACAAAGCTATGTTGAAAAGAATTGTACATTCATTATATGTTATGATAAATCCATCTTCTATTTTCTTTAGCCAGTTTTGCATCTGGCCACCACTTTAACAGTTGACAATTAATCAATAATTTTTGTCTGGAAGTTTTTTGATGATATTTAATGTGCAAAGAACAATCAGGATTTAACTGACTTTGGTTAAACAATACTAGTATTAAATTTTAAAACAATAAGTAATATTTCATTTGAGTAAATGCGCATGCAAGATCACGCTGATCTACACACTACGCATTACACTAACAACAGGGTATGACGTTAGAGGACACTTGTGATCAATATTTAGATTTTCTCAAAATGGCAACCTCATTACTCCTGGTACTTTCTCTGCTTTCTTATGTAAAAAGCCAACATTATTACATCCAAATGTATTCATGGTTTAAATGGCAAAACTAAATAAATGAATATATATGCTAACCCATAATAGATAATTTAAATATTTTGGAGATCACTGTAAAGAAATAATGTACAATTTGTTAGAATATTTGCAGAAAACCCTCGAATTATGGCTTTTAACAGGTCAACCATGAAAGCAAGAACAGTAACTCTTCCACGTGGGTATGTAAATAATGTAAACAATGGTAACAATACGACATAAATCGGGGCCCCGAGTGGCCGAGTGGTCTAAAGCGCTGATCGTTACGGATCACTGCCATCTCACCTCTGTCTGCGTGGGTTCGAGTCCAGGCTCGGCTAACGTGGGTACGTGAGAAAGCCTGCCAGTAGCTTCTCGTGGGTCGGTGGTTCTTCCCGGGGTTTTCCAGGGTTCTTCCTCCACCATTAATACTGGCCGCCATCTATAGCCTATCTTGTGCTGAAAAATGGCGTTAAACCCTATAACAACAACAACGACATAAATCGAGTTAAAAAAAACAAACAAAAACTTCATTTTATGACAAAGCAGACATTTACACCAAGGAAGCAGATTATACAAGTGTGTTTTTATTCATTATACTAAATGTATTATAAAATTTGGGTACAACGTTTGGTGTGTAATGTATTTTCAAGGTTAGACTTGGATATTATATATACGATGGACGATATTAGGAGGCATTCGTAGGCCTATGTAATATAAAACTTTCATGTTTAGTATAGACGATTATTTTGAAGAAAAATTATGGCATTTATCATGAATGTCAATCTATTCCGAATACTGACACTATTAAAAACAAACAATCGATCTGCACTATATCATTTTATTAAAAAAAATAAAACAATCATACATATTTCCTGAGAACTCAGTGTTGGTTCCTTCTCTCGCACTCCCTCTGATTTCACAATTTAATAGTACTTCAGGAACTGTATAATACTGTTCAAAGTTGGTCAGCATTATTGAGACAAAATTTTGTCATTAATTTTAAAAATATGAAAATTTACCAAAACTATATTATCATAATTAAATTCTAAAGTGGTATTTGTTACCAAATTGTGAATTCAGATCAGCACATATATGTACAAGAACACTGTAATGATTATGCACAATTAGTTTTAAGAGTAAGATATAATTTCAACTTGTGTGACTTACAATTATGGTATTTCTTGCAAAAATGGTTGGGGAGGGAGGGGGCACTTAATAAAAGGCACAAAAAGGCTTAAGAAGTAACTGAAACAATGAAAAAGTTAATTTATTATTAAACCTGAATGTTCACAAAACATTTATGTATTACCATATGTAAAATTTCAGCTTCAAATAACTGACAAGATTTTCCAAAAAGTGATCAAAGACCAATATTAAAATGGTGGCTGGTGCATCTATTTGAATGCAAGCTGTGAATTTATTTGAAAAGATATCAAAAAGATGAGTTCAATTTTGAATTCTGCACATGCTAATTATGCATGAAACATTAAATTGTAACAGTAACATATAATTTTGACATGTGTATGACTGAAGAATATAGTATTTCATACAAACAAGTTGGGAGGGGGGCACTTGATAAAAATGCACAGAAGTACCTGGAACATAGGAAAAGTCTATATATTCTCATAACTGACTGTTCACCAAACATTTTTACATAACCGAAGGTAAAAAATATGCAAATTTCAGGTTGAAATAACATGAGCAAGCTGCCAACCCCCAAGTACAAAAATACTGATTTTCAGGACCAAATACTGATTTTTAAAAATTTTAATGCATATGTAACTACTTACAACATATACAACCATCAGTAAGGTAGGACAGTGACTTACATAATTATTTAATGTCAAAGATGCATGTGTTGCACACTTGCACCTTCTGGACAGGCACCCTGTTCCATTCGGGTGCCCATTCAGAAGGTGCAAGAGTGCAACACACTCAGACACAGGCTGTTTATAGGAGCCTTTTCCACACCTTGTTTATTTTTTTCAATTATTATCGATTCCAATGTACCAACTGTCACTGATAATCTCAATTCTGTGTGATTTTCTTACTGAACTGTTTTCATTCTAGCATACGAGTAATCCTTTGCGATTTTACTGTCTGGAAAATGCGTGCAAAATAAATCGCCAGCAACACTAGTAACTGAAAGAGGGTTCACTTCTAAAAGAAATTTAATAAATCAAATTTCGATCGAATTACATCAAGGTTCTCTCTGGCATTTATATACATCTAAGTTCACGCTGAGTTGTCTATGATAAAGCAGCAAGTTTATTAGCTTTTTCATGCCCTTGTATTTCATGTGTGCCTCCACGCCCAACAGCGAAATCACATTACACAATTTCCAAAACGTAAAGTCTCTCCTTTACTAGATGATTTCACAAATCTAAACAAGACAGCACAATTGTCCTTTCAGTTCTGTTTTCTTGTCTTTTCTGGTGAAAATTCTGAATACTCTGCTTTCCTATTCAACATGATTAGAAGTTGAATATTACGAAGATGAGACACAGTGGTAGCAGTAACTGTTTGCGAAATCCAATATGGCAGATAAAGACAGGCATGGCAGCCTCGATTTCAAATGAACCAATCATATTGTAGAATTGTATTCCTATATACATGCGATATATTTCTATCAGAATGGAACGGAGCGCCCGTTCTAAACTGAAAATTGCACGGAAATTTTTTATTATTTTGTTTTAATTAAAAAACGTATTTTTTGCAAAACAAACGTACACCCGTATTCAGGCCCAAAATACGGGACAAATACAGAAAAAACGGGACAGTTGGCAGCTATGCATGAGGCCAAGATTTTGCAAAAAGTGACCAAGACCAATGTTAAAAATGGTGGATGATACATTGTTTGAATGCTTCCTGTGAATATCTCTGAAAAGATATTATGAAGATGAGTTATGGAAAAGATATCACAATGAGTTCATATTTTACTTCAGCACACTCGAATTATGTAGAAAACATTCTATTTTTATTTATGCTAAAATTCTGAAAAAATCATCCCTGTTTCTAATTATAGTATGTCATATGGGTCATGCATGCACATTTACTCATTTTAAATTAAATATAATTTTTTTTTTTAAATCTAACACTACTTTTCTTTAACCAGTGTCTATGCAGTCCTGATTTTTGAATGATCTGCACTTTAACTGCCATCAAGAAACTTCCCAACAAAAATTATCGATCTCTATAGTCTTTTACAATGGTGGACATGTACTAAACTTGGGTCAAAATAAAAGTGCATCAAGTGGAATCATCAAAATTGAGGGTATAGTCCGACTATATCAACCCGTTTGTTTATACCCCCTAGCGATTTCAATATTGGAAACCTTTAATGTGATAAAAAGTGCAAGGAACATAGTCAAATCATTCACTGATTTATATTTTCTAACTGGACTGTTAGTAGAATGGCCCTAACACCATCATCGTGTGCGCGTTTCATGCTTAATGGAAGTTTTCAATATAATAGACGGACATGCTCGAGATCCATTTCCAGTTCCTGGACAAGTCCATTTTCAGCAAAGGGGTGTGTGCACAACTACAAATGTACACACATGTCATCTGCTTCCGATATTTACAATGTTAAATCAAGCAAAGGAAAAGAAGGACAACAACAAATTTGCCTTTCACGTGGATTGAACAAGTGGCTTAATTAATATGTTCATGTGTGCAAAGGGATATAATTCCAAACTCTCAACGTTATGGAAATTTATGGAATTATCTGGCAGTTACTGAATAGGATGAACTATGATATTATGATGTCTGATGGAAATAAACTAGTCCATAGTGTATGCAATATGGCGCCGTGCTAGTATGGAAAGTCCATTAAGCATGAAAGGTGCAAGGAGATGCCAGTATTAGTGCCATTCTGGTCACAGCCAGGTTAGAAATTATAAATCAATGATTCAATTGACTTAGTTCTGTGCATTTTTTATCACATTAAATGTTTTCGTTATTGAAATTGGTAGGGGGGTAAAAACAAACGGGGATGTATAGTCGGACTATAAGAATTTGTTAATCAATATGTGCAACTTTTATTGTGACATCACAGCACACGACATTCAATCTGGGTTGTACTGGATCACACCTTTAGGTTCATTTCATCCAAAAATGTCTATGTACTTAAACATTGATTTTGCCTTATACACCTCTCCGGGCGTCCAAATAATGACCTTCCAAAGGAATATGGATGTATACGAATCCAAATGAAGAGAATACTTCCCACTTAAAGGTATGTAGAATCAAATTTTAAAAAATGAAACCCATTACTGAAATAACAGGTGCTGAATGCCAACACGACCACATGACTTGTACTGTACACGTTGACAACACACATTCTACTTCTTACCAACGCCACTACATCAATAGTGTGCACTCTTATCCTTCTCTCTTATACCTTTGCCCTATCACTAATGTAGTACTGCACATATTACTCAAAAAAGATGTTGCAATACATATATAAATAAAGAAACAGAAAGTGAAAGTTGTCGAAATCAGGAAGCACCTCCCTGACAAAGAGAGCTGACGCTAAAGTAAGGAAAAGTAAAGTCTAAATTCGAAATAAAGAAGAGTATCTTCTTTCATCATGCTAGACACTGATTTCTTATCACCCACGAACGGTTTTTCAGGAAGCCACAGCCACATATGACTAATATTATTACCTAGCCTCAAAGTCCAACGTGAAATTACATCTCCATTTGCAAGAAACCAGACTGGTTTTGATAGAGCGGCTAATTTTTAGCTTATTTTTGGGCAAAAAGGTTGATGCAAGGAAAGAACATGACTGTAAACAACAATGCGGAAGGTTTCTGTAACTACCCACAAAACCAAGTAAATATTTACAGACAGCTTGAAGTATATTTTAAAATTAGTAAAAAAGATGAGTTTTTTTTATTTTTATTAAATATTCAATGTTTGAATTTTAATTTCTGCAGAACAAAAAGAATGTGAATTCACAAGACACACACTTTCTATGGACCTCGGCAATCAGATGACTTTAGTTCATTAGACCTTTTGCAGTTCATATATGGTTTATTTCCACGACATATATTTTTAATTTAAATTGTAATTTTAAACAAATCTAAAGCCATGCTAATATATAGTGTTATTTTTTTATTCAAAGAGCAATGTTACGTAATTCTTATCTGAAAATATTAAGACAAAGCTCTGTACTGGCAACAATAATCTTGAAATATTATTCAATTAAATTTACGTACAAAGAAATATTCACAAATGAAGTTCAGTTATCATAGTTCCTGCTGCTTCTACCATATGTTTGGTTGTGTTAGTTTATTAATCTCCATCGGTATTTGGAGAAACCTATGTAATTTGGATTATATATCTCTGTGTGCACTATATAAATGAAATTGTAACTACTGTATATATATCACACACAGTTTGAACTGGATTCGCCATATCTCAAGAATAACAAAGAGTACCAAAAGAACTCTTGCCTTTCTTTAAAGAAACAACAAAATGAAACTTGAAGTAATAACCAAAACTGCTTGGTTAGACCACAACTTTAAAATGTCTCATCTGTTTAAAGTTCATATATAAATTTCACGATAAAAAAATTAAAAAATTAAATGTAGAGCAGCATGTTGAATGAAAAATAAATATTCATAAACAGCAAATTATGATGATGATCCATTCCAAACATATGCACTCTATTTATCATGTTCAATAAAAATGAACTCAATGAACTCACTTTACATAAGACATCTGACCAGAATGATGAGATACATTCACTTTCTTGGATGTGTCTAGATTCTTGGTGGGTTATTATCAATATTCCTTAATCAGCAGTTCATGCAGTCTATTATTTTTTCTCATAAAAGCACTGCTTTAGTTGCACTTTATCCTGGTTCTTATTTCATAGAACCATTGCTTTAGTTGCACTTTATACTAGTTTTTATTTCATAGGACCATTGCTTTAGTTGCATTTTATCCAAGTTTTTTATTTCTTCACAAATTGAACACAATCATACTTTTGCTTTTATCAATTGCCATTACTCCTTCTTCTCTTACAAATATGAACAGATGTACAACTGCAGATAATCCTTGTGAAAGGCTACTGTGGGATAGATAGATAGATAGATAGATAGATAGATAGATAGATAGATAGATAGATAGATAGATAGATAGATAGATCAATGGATGGATGAATGGATGGATGGATGGATGGATGGATGGATGGATGGATGGATTCAGTGTTGATATTTGTTTCTGTATTACCTTACAGGAAAAATATGTAATGGATGTGGCTGTATAACAACAGGTATGTTTCACCTTTCATTTGTTAATGACTATAACTATCTGGCCCAAATATCACTAAACTTTCAAACAGAATCCTGAAATTTAAATTTTGCTTTATCTTGCTTGTGCTATTTCTGACAATACTGGGATTTTTGTGAGAGGCAGATGTAAAACACATGATGAAAATAACACTTTGACTTAAAATTTTACACAAGGGAATAACAAAAACTGAGTTTATGATTTACACAACTTGAGATAAAGCAAAACTAATTTTAGATTGTAATGCCTATTTAATCTTTAGTGATAAACTCTTTATTCAAAATAAGCAATAAGAAATATATTAAAAACTGAACTTGAGGAAATAAATTTAATATATTTAGAGTAAAATTGAAATTGCTTTTCAGAAATAATTCAACAATCATAAAAATATGAATGTGAATAAGTAACAAGATACAGGACCCTATTATGATTATTAGTTTTCACATTTTTTTAAAATTTTATTTTTGCTGGTTTGTTTATATTTTCAATAACTTTGATATTCCGCTAATATTTTTGGGGGAGGGGGAGCGGGATTTGGGTATTGTATTCCCCTAATCGTCAGCGTTATGGATGAACCAGTCTGAATAATAATGGCAGCGCTCAGCGAGCAGTTGATGAAATGATTCATAATAGAACTTGAACTGTAATGAAATAGTAAAATGTAAAAAAAATGTTTTCATCTTCAGGTTATTTTCGTGGTTTAACTTGCCCATACTACCAGAGTGGTCTATGTGAAAGACCCTACTGCCATTTTCGACATGTTAGAGAGGAGAGAAAAGGTGAAATTGTCCTAAGAATATTTGCTAACTCGTCAAAATAAATCTGTCGCCAGAGCAAAGTTAATTGCGCCTAATTATTAGCATACCACATTCATATAAAATCATATTTGTTTAATTTGACATTTATACGAATATGAACACTTAATGTATCCAGAAATGTTAAAAAATGGTTGAAAAATGATAAGATGTGCCAATTTTAGTAATATTATACTCAAGCATTCCGTAGCGAGCATACCTAAGACTTTAATTTTTGTACTCAAGATGATTCAGGCTCGACTCCATAAATAGGATGGAGTGGGCACTTAAACATTTGGGTGATGATCTGTGGGACAGAAACCCTGGTGTGTATCCAGGGAGCTAGGCCCCCAGAAGTTCAGGACTGCATTTTAAGTTTTTCCACCTATCTGTAAAGAAAAACTTTGTCTAGTAAGGATTCTGGTTGTTTAATGCTCTTGCAGTTTTACTCCAGACATTTTATACCCACCCCCAGTTATATCCTTGTGCTCAAAATAGTTGATCCCCAGAAATCTTTTTTTTTTTAATACCAAAAACAAATAATTGTTAAGACATTTCATACCCAAATCATTTCATCTGATGAGTCATTAATAGTAACATATCCTACTCTAAGGACTTTTGTGCAAGCTTTATGATAGAATGCAATACTAAAGCCATTATTCAGATTGTGTGTGTGTGTGTGTGTCAGGAGGCAGACTGACATCAGCTAGAAAAATTAGCAAGTTAACTTTTGGAATGATGGACCGAGAAGTGGAGCTGAGGTTGGAATTCCTGAACATTGGCATGGAAAATAGTTTAATCCTGTTCAGTTTTAATGGGGATATTTTCTTGTTAAATGAAAGTTATTTCTATTCAGTTCACACAAACCATTTGATTCTTGCTGTATTTTTTTGATACAGAAATTGTTATCAGAGTATCCTACCATTTGGTCATATACTTATTTTGCAGTAAATAATGACCGCTCCGGTGGCCTAGTGGTTAGAGCATCCGCCTTGGATGCGGGAGGTCGTGGGTTCGATCCCCGGCCGAGTCATACCAAAGACTTACAAAAATGGTACTAACAGCTGCCTCGCTTGGCGCTCAGCATTAAGAGGTTAGTGTTAGGACTGGTCGGCCTGGTGTCAGGATAATGTGACTGGGTGGGACATGATGCTACACGTCTGCGGCATGATGCCCCAGTGCTAGACATCACTATAAACTGCCACACTGCAGACATTGTAGCGATATGACTGAAAAATTGTTAAAGCTACGTTAAAAATCCAACACACAACAACAACAACAACAACAACAACAACAGCAGTAAATAATTAATTGATTACTTCTAGTTTAGTCTTTCCATCAATGGGTATGCTTCTCACTCTGTCTTGAAAAGGTTTTTATGATCATGATCACTATTTTATAATTTAAGAATCAGAATTCTTTATAAATCAAGATTAATAATAATAATAATAATGAGGACTTTGTATAGCACCTAATCTTTAGAAGCTCTAAGCACTTTACAACATTTGACAACACTTAAAAAACATAATGATATGATTACAAAAATAAAAACAAACACCATGAAATTAGAAAACAGAAAACATGCTGAAAATATTTAAGGTAAGGAAATATTATTAGGTCTTTTAAGTCTGTTCTTGCAGTTGAAATAGGTGAGTTTTAAGAGCGCTCTTGAATGAGATCACTGTGTCTTTGTGTCTAAGTTCAATGGGCAATTCGTTCCATGTTGCTGGGCCCTGGTATGCGAAAGAACATTGTCCATATGACTTCATTTTGATAGTGGGAATAATGAGAATATGAGTATCAGATTGCAACCATTAGATATTATTATTGAATGTGCACCTCTTTTACAAGAGCTTATTAGTGGAATATTTTAGTCTTGGTCACATAAATTTTAGTCTCAATCTTTTAATGTCAGAATCAAAACAAAAATCTAATTAACCAAGGAAGTCTGTAATTTCATTAGTACGAAAGTGTATCTCCTTTGGCAGAAACCAGTAGATTGTTAGAAATGGCTGAAATTATTACAATTCTTTGTAGCTTCAGGATAGTCCATCTCCATAAAAAACAGGTGTGCCAAATGAACAATGAATGTCAGAATGGAAAGGTGCACCATCTGTAGGCAAAGAATAGTGACATCAAGTAAAAGAGATCAACATTCAGTATATATCTTTAGTTCTATTGGCATTTTTTTTTACATGGAGAAAATCATCTATCTTTCCAGCAGTCACTGCAATCTGTTTGTGCTTCAGTACTTTGACAATAAGTCCCTGCATATCCAATCTTTAAAGTATACGGAAGAAATTGAAATAATTGAATATTTGCTTCTATATTTTTTATGCATGTAACTCATTTTTTATGTCCCAAAATATTGGAGGTTGAGAGGCATTTTTTTCCAGTTGCACATTCCTGTTTTCCATATCTATTTTATTTGAAAAATTTCCTTATAAAACTTAATTCATCTTTTCTGTTTATTCATTTAAACATATTTTGTTTTCTACATGACTTTATATAGCAGCAGTTAAAGAATGATGCTGTTTATATATATTTAAAGAAAGAAATTGAAAATAATAAATAAGCTTGACCAGAAAAAATGCCCATGTCATTGCTGAGTAGGGAAAGAGAAATAAACCAAGATACAATCATTTTGCTTAATTTTCATTGTTTGCATGGTTATATTGTATAATTGATAAAATATGTGCACAGCATCCATAAAAGCAGATAAAAAATGCTTATAATTTTTTGCTGTTACAATTTCAAATATATTTCCTGAGCATTTATATTATTGTCCTAATTTTGTATCTAAATATGGATGAATTGCATGATAGTAAATTCTGCTTAAATCAAAATTAAGTCACTGAAGCACTAAATATCTCTCAGAAAATTTTATTAGCAACTTTTCTTTAGCTCTACTGGTCATGTACCATGCAAGCTTATGGGATGGTCAGTTGTCCTTCATATGTCCATCCATCTGTTAGCACAATGTTGTTGTCACTAAACTACTTGGAGGATTGTGATAAAACTCAATATTCATGCCATGGCCTAGTTGATCCTAATTGAAAATGATACTATATTGGAATTAAAAATAATATGGCTATAAGAGTTTCACAGGAGAACTTCTTTTGATGTCTAGATGGTCCCAAATTAAAATGGTAGCACTTGGACATTCAATGCCACCACTGCTGCCATCTTTAAAATCTTGTTATGGCAGCTCCTTATCAGCACTGAGCTTTTACTAAATGACTTCTTGTGATGCTGCTCATGCATCCAATATTGCTACCACAATGACTGTCTTGAAAATCTTGTTATAGCTATCTCCTGAATAAATGGAGATTATGGCCTGAAGTTTTCACTGATAGACTTCTTATAATGTCTAGTTAGTCATAAATGAAAATGGTGTCCATCTAACTTCCAACAGGGCTGCCACACTATAATTCCCATTTCTAAACTATGAAGGAGCTGTTAACTTTCCACGTGGGAGTTTTGTTTAGCCATTACCTCACAGTCCAGTCTTGTATGCAACAACAGTTGTGATTGGTTTGATTTTTGCTGAAGGTAGCAAATGTAACATGCTTGTCTTGAGTAGATGAGCTGCAATCACTTGATCATCTAATGAGCAACAGACATTTGGATAAATGTGGCCTCTTGCCGACAACATTCGCCTAACACTGAACATCAGATTATAATTTAGGCACCCTGCTGTAGGTACCAAGAGGGACAGTTCAGTGATTAAATGTTTGGCGCTGGAAAATATATAAAACTCAAACTTAGTTTTGAACATAATAACTTTTAAAATTTGTGGTTCCCCTGACTGGGCCTTCACTTCACTTTGGAAAAGTTGGTTGTCTGGCATTAAGCTTTAATTGTCTGGAGATCCCAGGCAATGCAGTTTCTACCCCATTACCTTTGATAGCATAGTATGTAATATGATAGTATTGGTCAGTGGCGAATGGGTATCAAAACATGTTTGACTTGTTTCAGTTTACAATAGATTTATTTTCACAGATCAAGAATAAGCCAAATGAACACAAGAGTTTAATAATGTCTTCCAATATTCCCTCCAAGCCTTCAGCTGTCAGTAAAAAAAAATTCAAATATTTTGTCTACAACTTCTGATTTGTGAGCTGTATTGCTATTTCAATGACATTGGTTTGCATCTAGCATATTTTACACATTATTCCATGAACGTTTAATTGTACAGCATTTTAACTTTGTTATTCAAAGCTGTGAATATGCTTCATTACAGTTTTATTCTAGCAAAATGCAGACAGAAGTTATGAAGGGACATCACAATGTGAGAGTTGTTACAATGTTTTGTATCAGCTTTATGCATATAGAAATACAAAACAGTACAGGCAGAGGTACTTGCACAATTTGGACTTATCAAAATTCATGTTAACACAATATCATGAATTTTTTTAAAAATTTTTAATGAAGACTTAAAGATAATGAAATTATGTTTCTAAAACTAACAATAAAATAGGATTCATAAATGGTTAAAATGAACAGTATTAAAATTAATTCAATTTCATATTTTTCAAATTAAAATTAAAAGCAATGAAAATAAAAATTTGGACTTGTGTGATTTTGAGTTACTCTTTGGAATGCAAATATTGTGCAAGTCAGGGGTTATCTGTAAATAGAATTCCCAAGAGTTGTCAGAAACCCTACTCTGTCATTACTCATCCACTCAGATCATTTATGGGAATTAAGATAATGTAAATTAGAATATACATCATGTATTACAGTAATAGGTATAAATATAGCAGTTGTTCCCCTTAATTGGACTTCCTAATGCTGGATAATTAACAAACATCAATGAAGTAAATGCAAACATCTTTCAATGGTTAAATAAAATAGAGGTTCATTTGACATCAGCCACCATGGTGTATTCTTGAGTAAGGCACTTTGCTTCAGTTGTCTCGACTCTACTTGTGTTGCTGTCTATAAAACAAGAGCACAAACAAAACTTTGTCAACTATATAACTTCATTTTTAAAAAGTCACAAATTCATCATCTGCTGTGTGGAAATTTGTTTTAGATCTTAATATAAATTAGTGGCCGATTTAGTATTTCTTTTTGCCAAGGTCATATGTTCAGACATTACCATATTTCTAAGAAGACATTTTAAATTTATTTTGTTTCATTTCAGAAAAAACCTTTGCTCAAAAGACACCTAGTATTTCAGATGCTAGTGGACCAGGGGACAAAAATGATACAGGGGAATACAGACCTCCCACTTCTGCACTTGAAAAGACATTGCAAAAAATAGAGGCAAATATCATCAATGAAAAACAACAAATAAAAAAAAGCACTTCTTCATTTGAGGACACAGACTCTTTAGAATTTACAAAGGCACCTGTAGGTCGTGCAAAACCAAAGGCAAATTTAAGTTGCTCCAAGTCCCGTGTTCCTGAATATAACCCAACACCTCTACAAGAGTTGAAAAAGAGAAAAACAAAGCTTTTTTCTGTTGGAAAATCAAAATATGAGCTGGCTTTGCTTGAGGGCCCCAATTCTGAGCAAGAATATGATCCTGCATGTAATTATTCAACACATACTGTACCTTCATATGCTCGTCCATTGATTAGAACTAAAAGGAATTACAGTTTTGAAGGCGAGCTGGAGCCAGCATCAAAGAAATCTAGATCTTCATCAGCTGATAATAAACCATTGAAGGCACAGTTTAGCGATGATGATATGCCCAGTGAGGAAGATAATCTTGGGAAAGGCAGTAATGAAATGACTAATGACAATGGCAGTGAAACAGATGATGATGATGATCATGATGATAGTTGGCCAGATTTATCAGATGATGATGATTTTCAGGAGGAAGTCAAAAAGGAAGAAGTAAATGACTCAGTTGATACCAAGACAGATTCATGTGATCTCCCATTACCATTGGAATTTACTCCAGAAGGTTTTGTTAAAGTGTCATCTAATTCAGATTCTGGGTCGAAATCTTGTAAAAACAAACAAAATGAAAGGAATAAGGATACTAAAGGTAAATTCACTAAAGAAAAACCAAAAGAATCAAAAGATTCAAAGATCAGTGAGTCTGGGGATTCAGTGAAAAACTCAAGTGAAAGGGATGAGAAAGGAAAGGCAGTCAGACATTCAGTTGATACCAAACATCACAATCGGGAAAGACTTAAAAGTTCTGAGAAAAATGGTGATAGTAGAGACATAAAGAAGTGTTCATTTTCTGACAAAAATGGTGATAGTGGGGACATAAAGAAGAGTTCAAGTCAGATTAACAAGGATCAAAATTCCAAGTCACATTCTGACAAGCACAGAGAAAATAATAAAGGAGGAAAAGAAAAAGAACATTCGGGAAATAGCTCTTCAAAAGTATCTGAAAGGAAGCATAGTGACAATAAAGAGCATCAGCATTCTAATTTAAGTAAAGGAGATAAAGTAAGAGAGAAATCCAAAAGTCATTCAAAACACAACAAATGTAATTCTAATGGTTCTCATGAAAAAGACAAGAAATCACTCAAATCAGCCAAAAAGCCAGTTAAGCAAAGGTCCATTGTTGATCTCAATGTGGATTTGTTTGGCAATGATAGTGATACTGAGGAGAACAAAACAGTCCTTAAGACAGATAAGAGTGTACTTGACTCAGGGACACACAGTAACAGTTCCGATATTCTAGACATACAATTGCTGGATGACTTCTCAGACACAGATACTTATGAGGAATGTTTGAAAATATTCAATGAACACAAACCCATTCCCAAGAAAGTGTCATCTGTCCACACTGGGGACTCAAAGGTATATCTAAAATTTAACACAAAGTCTGGATTAAATATTGAATTTTATTGCTTGAAGCAACTTTTGTTTCTTTATGTATTGCTTTCAGTTTGTACAGATCTATCATAATTTCCCAAAAGTGAAGAATTTTTCTTCAGCATCAGAAAAATGATTCACTACTTTCTAGATATTCCAGAAATAGTTAGAACCTATGCAATCATAAGGCATGTGTGTTATTTTGGTGTTGGTGTTAAAGTCTTATAGGCATGATTGTTGCTTTGATGTTGGTGTTAAAGTTTTTGCAAATTATATCTTAGCCATGCTATCCTTTGATGACTACATTCATTTACAGAGTTTAACCTTAGATGAAGCCAGTAATGTCCATTGACTATCAGTATTTCCAATGCATGTTTGAATTGCATTCAGTGTATGAGTGATCTCTCTGGATGTCATATGGATTGTTAATAGATGTCTTCTTTTGACTTCTTTCATTTCTTGACTGTCATGTTTTTGTCTGTAAGCAAAATGAAGAATTTGAAATATTTCCATTGTCTGTTTCAGAAGTCCAGTGACCCAGGCATCCCCACTGTCAACAGTAAGAAGAGGATAGCACACAAGAATAGTGATGAGGTAGATTCGACAGGATTTGTTTCTTAATACACTCAAATGCTGTGCTGTATAAGTGTACATACATCTATAAACAAGCACGCACGCGTGCGCGTGCACACACACACACACACACACACACACACACACACACACACACACACACACACACACACACACACACACACACACACACACACACACACACACACACACACACACACACACACACACACACACACACAGAGTAATGTGATCTTGACTGCTAGAGAATATTGAGTTGTCAGCATCAGAAAATCCAGATCATTACAAGACATGAAAATCAAGCTACTATGATAATGATATTTCTGTTAAATCTTAAGTTTTAAGATAATAAAATCTCAAAGCACAGCTTAAAAAAGGAAAATTTTAACATTTCAACCTTTATGGTATGATCTTCACTGTAAGTCATAATCCGAACTTAATTTTTTTAAACAGCAGGTATGTGTATGAATATTAATTTTATGAATGAAACATATAGCAGCAGTTCCCATTTTCACTACTGTCACTATCGATGATGAGTTCTTTAACACCTGGGGGCAACAGACTCTTATATATTTGTTGGAACAAACAATAACAGTTTTCGTTCATATGATATCCCATCTGAGAAAATGGAAGAGCATCACATGGTTTAATTTGTGGGTTCCCTTGCAAGTTTAACCTAAGAAGTTGACAATCTGTACAGATGTGAGCAAAGTGGGCTGGGGTGTACATCCTTCCATCATTCCAGGAGGCCAGTTACGTGTGACCCACTCATAATCATCTATTGCATATCAATATCGTAGAGAGATGAAAGCCATACCGAAAGCATTCCTTGGTGGAAGGAGAAGCTACTTTGGAAAGGAGTTTCATTCTGCCAGACAAGTCCACTGTGGTGAATTATATCAGAAGGCAAGATGGGAACCAAATTCCCAGACCTCTGCCTTCTTTTTTTTATTATTTTCTAATGTGTGTTCTCTACAACAAATTCACATACAAGTTCATCATGTTCAGGCAGACTAAATGTACTAAACAATACAAAGATGGAAAACCCATTATTGATCAATGATATCATTAAACAAACCAAGTTGTGTACCTCTTGCAATATAACACACTGTTGCTTACCTAGTCATGTCGATATTAAACGTAAAGAAAGTGCAGATTATGCTGCCAAAATAGTTCTATCCCTGCAACCATGTGATCTTAAAATACCATACACTAATTTGTTAAACATGGCCAAAAAAATATCCTTATTTAGTAAGTGGCAAATAACATGGAATGATGCTGTCAATAACAAGCTATTGGTCAAACCCATCTTAGGCAAACCCATCTACAGAACTATCCATAAAGACAAGGTAATCATTGCTTGAATTAGAATTGGTCATATGACCTATTCCTACATATTAAAAGGGTGAATATCTACCCAAGTGCTTTTTTTTGTAATGAACCCATTATTGTAATCACTTTCTGATAGATTGTTTCAATCTCCAACCTACACATGATCATTACTACAATGTTCAGGACATGAAGGAGCTTTTTGATACACTAACTGTGTCATCTGTTTTAAATTTTTTGAAGAAAATTAACATTTAGTCTAAAATATATTTTGTGTGCAACCTGTTTCCACTGAGTATTTTTCACCAACAGGTGTACTGTCAATCACCTAAATATCTTTAATTACCTTTGATTCATAGCATTTACATCACCCTTTGATTAAGAACCTTCATATATTACCCTCCCTATCTCATTGTTTTGATTTTATCTTTTATTGCTTGTTAATTGTGAACCACTTTTAACACAAACCATTTATCATATAACCTTTCTGTAGCACTCTATAGCCTTACAGCACTAGTTTGCTGTAAAATCCCAATCAATCAATCAATCAATCAAACAACCAATCAACCACTGCTAAGTGGTGCCAGCTTTAAGCTTTTGCTACAGTTCTATCGATCTAGTTTTGAAGAACTCATGAAATATTTGAGTGAAGCAAGGATTTTAGTACATAATATACACAATGTTAGATCAATATTTATGTGAATTTTTTGTGCACTGTGGATTTATTTGTGAGTTTATTCTGACTTGTGTTCCAGCCTAGTGCTATTGTTGGTACATATTTTTTGGTTGTTATAAGCTCCCACTACATATACATTTCGTCTTGTTTGAATATTAATGTTGCTGTTATGATTTTGTGGACACTTTGAGGTTGTTAATTCCTTTTGGGGTTTTTAGAAATTATTTTAATTTTGTGAACACGTTGAGTTGTTAATTCATTTTCGATTTTTGATTGTTATTGTCAGTTAAGTTAAACATGATGAAGAAATGCATTTAATACAAGAAAGTTTAAAATAGCAGGACACACATGAGACATGTCTTGCTAGTACAAAGTGTTCCTCTTCAACCTGCAGTACGTACAATTTATGGTCAGAAAATATTTGGTCCATCATCCTGAATAAAAATATGGAGAAACTAGCAAAGTCTCATTCAGAACAATGTAATGTGTTGAGTCTTCTCTGGAAGACAGCATCAGTGCAAGCAGAGTTGGGAATGTCATCATGTTTCCCCAGCACCCAAATTTATACATGCAGTGCCTAGTGTGACTATGACATCAACTAAGTCTATAAGGTATAGGCATCAGTATGCCTGGAAGATGAGGTTGATCATCCCTCCTTCTGCCTACTGCCACAGTTGCCAAAAAATAAAGGAAATTTCAGACTGTCTGATAAAAATCAGTGACCTGGAAATTTCTTAAACATTTTTCAACTTCTAGCAACATTGTTGCCATGCTGGCATAGAATGCACTTTGGGTGCTTTTACCACTAAGCTACCGATAAGAACATTGCGGCAATGAATATTACTACCCTGTTGTTTTACAAGGGGGACAAGATTGTTTTTCACGCCACCTTGAAGCTCATTCACAACATCTTCATGTTGGACCTAGCATTGCTGGCCATTTTGCAGCATGACATAAACGGAGGCAGTGGTCATACCAGGAGCTCAAAGTTTGTTTCAAATATTGTGTAAACATATTCAGTGTTGGACCTAGCACTGCTAGCCATTTTTTTAGCTTGACAGACAAGCAGACAGTGATCACATGTGGGAATCTATGGTTTGGACTGGCAAGTTTATCAACAGGGCTGCATACTATTCTGTAGCTTTTGCTATGATGGCCTCTACCAGATTCAGTTTGATGAGTAAAGATGCCTGTGTTTGCACATCATCATTCAGATTGCAGCATTCCGTGGTGCTGCATGCAATACCCTTTGAGTCACCATTATTATTTGGAAGAAGGATAGAAGAAGTGACAAGGCTATCAGGACAGGAACTACCCATCCAGCTTGTGATGATTACTGCTCAGACATTTGAGCCGAATCAGTCTTACCCTCAAGGAAGGATGATCATCAGGAAGTTGGGAAAAGTCCAGTCTCGACCCATCTCAGCATCTTGTCGATCAGGGCATGGAGTTTATCACTAATCTCAACATCATCAGTCTCTTACATATATGCATGTTATGGATGATGTTGTTGTTGTTGTTATAGGGTTTAACGCCATGTTTCAGCACAAGATAGGCTATACATGGCGGCCAGTATTAATGGTGGAGGAAGAACCCTGGAAAACCCCGGGAAGAACCACCGACCCACGAGAAGCTACTGGCAGGCTTTCTCACGTACCCACGTTAGCCGAGTCTGGACTCGAACCCACGCAGACAGAGGTGAGATGGCAGTGATCCGTAACGATCAGCGCTTTAGACCACTCGGCCACTCGGGGCCCCCTGTTATGGATGAACAAACTCACAATCAGTTTCCAATAAGGAGTGGACTACAGTGAGAAAATTGTTGCAACCCCTTGGCTTGCTCACTGTGGCATCAGATCTGATCCTGCTTGGCTGCCTTTCAAGTAGACTTGATCAGAAAGTAAAGATCTTGAAAGTTGTGCAGCAAGAATTAACCTCAGAACATGAGTCAGCCAGAAGTAAGTCCAGTTTGTACAGTTGGGAAGCCTGCCTGTTGCCATGCTTCAGTATCATCAGTGGCAGGTGGGTTTTGGAGAAACTACCTGTTCATATCAACCTCCTAGAAATGAAGGGCATAATCAGTGAGTTTCATGTGTGGAAAGTAGTCCTTGTTAGACATTTTGGTGGTGGTGTCCTACATCCTCAAACTGTAGGAACCAAATCATCCAACTTGTGCATTATGGTTTGAAAGTTTCTGCACTGGTGCCCCCAGTTAAATATAACTGATAAGTCAGACACATTCCTAGCAGACTGATTGCCCTGGCTGGCTTTCTGACAAGAAAGGGCTATATTCTTTATACAGAATGGTCTATTCATGAATCACTTTTTCGTCAGATTTGTATGTTTTGGAGGCATCCAGTGATAAACCTTTATTCAGCAAGGTGAAATCACACACTGCCCATCAGTCTGGATCCAGGTGCTTGGACTGTGGATGCACTGTCAGTCAGTTGGGAAGGTTAAGGATCTTCACCTTGCCTACCCAACTACCCATGGTCCTGGTACCAAAAACAAGACACAATTCGAGGGGTTATTACTCCAGAATGATTCAGATAGCCCCCCTCAGGTGGGACAAGGTATTTGTCAATGATCTAGCAATAGACATGCCCCAGGAAAATCATGGTGAAGCTGAACTTACTCAGACAGCCATTCACAGGTGTTTCATATGTGTCCAGACTGGCTGTTCATGCCAGACTCTTGTTGGCAAAACTCGGCAAAGAAAGAATTTCCTTGTTCAGTTGTGGAGAGAATCTCATGAACTAGAAGGTTCTCCACATTGATGGAGGTGTTCAGGGAAAGGTAAAAAGTCAACATCATCCCTCTAAGTACCTATATCCTACAGCTACTGCTTCATGATGTCCAACACTTTTAGGCATCATGACAAAAGGAATCATGATAGAGATCTATAAGTCCTACTTGCCAGTGATGACTTGAATAGACCAAAATTCCTCCCCCTGTTTTCAAAATGGAATGTCTCAGATCCATCTGAACCTTTAGCCAGAACCTTGCTGAAGCAGCTTTTATACAAGACATGCTTTCTGATAGCCTTAGCTTTTTTTTGCATGTAGGATGTAGGATGAGTGAGTTACATGCTTTTTCAATTGACCTGAATTGTCTCTAAATTCAGATTGGATGGTTCTGAAGTCCTAATAACACTACCATAGCCTAGAATAGACTGCTATCAGCAGGCAGTCAGATATTTGTCATGCTCTTCTTCTCTTTGATACCCTTTCTACTGATGTTAATGTGACTGGAGAATGTATCAAATGGAGTTAGTGGATATTTTGTTGATTATGTTTCTTTGAGAATGTTACCTGATCACACTATGATAAAACCATCCCAACCTCGACACTAATGCAAGCATCCTAAATTGATGTATCACTCAGCTTAAAAATGATGCCATACTTTCTACCCACTGTTGATATGTTATAAAGAGAGAAAAGATTAAATCTCTATCATTTCAGGAGGTTTGTATTCACGAGTTTACTTTCTAAATGTTTATGTAATTGGGTAAAAAGTATAGTCAGAGATACATAATTTACAAAAGAACTTGCTATTGGTGTTATGTTAAATTCTCCCACTTGCAGAGAAAAGTAAATGTGAGCAGGTTTTAGAATACAGAATTCATACATTTGAGTAATACTGTTATTTAAATTAGCAAAATAATACACTTCAAGATTAAATTGAAAAATCTGTAAATTAAAACTGAAGAAACATACAAAATAGAAACATAACAAATGACACTCGAAGTAGATGAAATAAATTACAGGTTAGATTAACATGGAAAACAATGAACTATATGCAGTATTGGGAATAGATTTGCTGTATTGTGTACATAAAAGAACATACTCTTTTTGCCCAATAAAAACTAACCAAAGCCACTAATTACCGTATATACTCACTTATAAGATGAGTCCAACTACAAA
The DNA here is from genome assembly GCA_016617855.1 of Megalonaias nervosa. NCBI lineage: Eukaryota > Metazoa > Mollusca > Bivalvia > Unionida > Unionidae > Megalonaias > Megalonaias nervosa. The sequence continues at coordinate 206,133 of JAECUM010092967.1, forward strand.
GTGTACAGACCCAGATCTGTCATCACACAATGCAGCAGCAGATCCTGGTCTGTGCAGTTTGTTAGGAGTAATCAGTAAAACAAACAACATAGACCCTAATCTGCAGTTGCATTATGCTACGGCAGAACAGGATCTTTCTTCTTTGTAATTTGACTCGACTTATCAGTAAGTACGGACAGTACCTTTAAGTGGTATTAAAATATCAACAATTTTTTTTAATATATATGTGCATAATGCACTGGTAGATCTAGATCTGTGCAGCTTGTTAGGAGTAATCAGTAGAACATAGTCCTTGATCTGCATATTCATTATGCTACAGCGGATTGGGATCTTTGTTGTTTGCAGTTTGACTGGACTTATAAGCGAGTACATACGGGAATGTGTCAGCTATCCAGCTGTGCAACATCAGACTCTACTGGACTTTAATTTTGGTATTACTTGTTGTAAATCAATCTATAAAATATCTTATCAATAACCATTCACAAATAAAAATCTGCTTCTTCTTCATATCTAGTCTGGAATCTGATGTTTAAAAATGTCACCTATCTTGTGCTAAAAAAAGGTCTTAAACCACCACATAACAACAACAATAATGATAAGAAGGTCACTGTTACACAGAAAACCAAATTCTAATTCAAACTGAAGTGTGAAATTTAAAAAAGGATTAGACATGAAAAGTTGTAGGGTTTAACGTCATTTTTCAGCACAAGATAGGCTATACATGGCAGCCAGTTTAAATGGTGGAGGAGGAACCTGGGAAAACCTGAGAAAGAACCACCTACCCACTAGAAGCTACTGGCAAGCTTTTTCACATACCCACATTGGCCGAACCTGAGACTTGAACCCACGCAGACAGAGGTGAGATGGCAATGATCCTTAATGGTGAGCACTTTAGACCACTTGGCCACTTGAGGCCCCGACATGAAAAGTAAACTTTGCAAAGGTTTATTTGCCGCAAAATGTGTGTACCTTTTGAGCTTTTTATTTCTCATAGAGAAAATAATAAAATCTCACAGTATTTTGAACTGTCTCTTTGAAATATGCGTCCCTCAGATTTACGGGTCAGGGAGACAGGATCTCTTGTCCATGGTATCCCAGATACAGCCATACTTGATGGAAAGACTACCCCATATATTTACGAAATTGTGGAAATTATTCATGGTACTTATGATTTTTTAACAGGTCATTAATAATCCCAGCCCCTAGTTCTTGGCAAATTTATTATACCCACTCACCCTACCCCACCCCAACACACACACAGTCCTGCCATGGGAGATCTAATGGTTTGCACTCTAGACTCAGGATGAGTAAATTTAGAGTTAATTTGACACTGTGATCACTGTTGTGTGCCCTTGTGTTGGCACTTGGCTTAAGTTGTTTTAGTCCTCCCATCTGGAGTCAACCTGGAATTGTCATAAACTATTACTGAGGGAATGGTAACATAGCATTTGTTACAAGGAATCTGCTGCTGCCTTAATAACCTGCAGCAGACATGAGAAGACTTAAACATTAAGCTTAAAGGTTTCTGCATGCTTTATCTTTCATGGATTGTTTGCTGAGTCTTTAGTTCTTCATGATCGCAATACAAATAAAAATAATTTTTTAAAGACTACCTTTTTAAGATATACTCCTTGCTGTTTTAAAACTAAATCTAAAATAAGTATGGTATTTTCAGCATATTTTATTGAATAATTGCATTTGTTAATATATCCTGTAGTTTGCACAAAATCTTTAGCTATATATTCCTTGGTAACAGGTAAATTAGGCTGTTTCCTTGTGTATATTTACAGTTAAATAGAAAAGAGCCAGTGAAGTCTGGGTCAGTCCCTGTGAAGATGAGCCCGGCTCAAGTGATGTTGAACAGATTGAAAATGATGCAGGAGAGAGCAATGCAGGAGGCAGCCGTGGCAGAAAAGCAATCATCATCATCATCATCAGAAAAACAATTGCTATCCACCTCCAAATCAACAAGCCTGGCAGCAAATGTATGGACAACAGATCATCAGCCTTATAGGAGTCATGTCAAATTTATTATAAGTTAAATAATATACTGATCCTGTGTAGCTCACATCCAACTCTAGTCAGTCAGTTTCCGTGATTGATGTAGGAAACTAATTTGATACATTTTACTAGAGGTCTGCCTGCTGTTTTGGGTTCGTTGTTAGGCATTTCTTGATGGCAACTCATTCATTGTGTTAGTGTACACAAGTGGGTCTACAGGTGACAAATTTTAAGATCTGTTCATCCTGATGGTGATGAAGAAAAGGAAGGGAGGGAGAGAGAAAAAGAGCAAAAGAAAAAGAAAAATGAAATAGACCTAAATATGGAATTACACAATTGAATAATATACATAAGGTCAGGTATATTTCCTAAATGTAAAAAGAAATGAGTTAGTATTGCCAATGCAGCAATGTTATTTTTCACCACTATGAAATATGTAATAAAATAGAATTGCTGAGGTTTAATGGCAAATATTGATGATGTTGTTGTTGTTGTTGTGGGGCTTAACGCCATTTTTCAGCACACGATAGGCTATACATGGCGGCCAGTATTAATGGTGGAGGAAGAAACCGGGAAATCCGCGGAAAGAACCACCGACCCACGAGAAGCTACTGGCAAGCTTTCTCACATATCCACATTCACCGAATCCTAGACTCGAACCCACGCAGACAGAGGTGAGATGGCAGTGATCCGTAACGGAGAGCGCTTTAGACCACTCGGCCACTCGGGGCCCCCTAAATATTGATGAAAGTAGTCCCCTGTTTCAAGAACACAAGCCATTGGGAGACCTTTTGGGGTCTGTTGTTTGCAGTGGACTTTTAAGTTTGTATATATGGTATCCAAAGAATGGAACCATTTTTTGCTTGTCTAAGAGCACAATGGTTAAACTTAGACCCAGATCTGCTATCACATACTACACCAATGGCTCAGGGTCTTTACTGTGTTCCTAAAATTGTAAGTATAATGATTAAGGTATCTGCCTGCGCATTATGCAGTGATCTGGGTGTTGGCTGTATGTAGTTGGGTACATCATGTTACATCCATGAGAATACTTAGAGAAAACTACATGTGTATTTTGTTCCAAGTTTGCAAGAGTATGAGTTTGATGTGGCATTGGGGTGTGTCATGACCATGAGTCAGAGACATATTCATATAGAATACGAAGCAAGTTATTTCATGACTTGGAAAAAAAAAGATAAAAATGTGGTTTTGGCATTTATCATATATGTGCTGTTTTACATTTAACAAGTATTTTGCTGTCTGAATGGATTTCAACAAAATAAGATCAGACGTCAGTGAAAACAATTACAAGGTTCCAGTATGTATATACAATATAGAAATGCAGAGTAAACATCCATATCGAATTACAAATAAACCATTTCAAATTAGGTATGTAATAAATAAACAATGCACAGATGTGACTATTTCTTGCAGAAGTCAAGCATTGAAATAAGTGGAAAGAAAAGGATAGCCTATGCACCAAAGACAGAGATGCCTCGTAGTGCTAGCACCTCATCTGTTTCTTCATTATCACAGTCTGATGCAGCTTCCAGATTCAAATCTACACCTACAGCTAATACCGCACCACAGAAGACTGTTGCATCCACTTCCAGTAAAACAGAGAAACGGAAGGCTCATGTTCCCAATGTGGTAATTTGATTTTCTTTCTTCTAAAAGATTTCAGGATACATAGCATCAAGTACCATATATACTCGCTTATAAGATGAGACCAAGTAAAAACTGCACAGACTCAGATCTGACATCACATAATGCACCAGCATATCTGGGTCTGTGCAGTTTGTTAGGAGTAATCAATAGAGCAAACAACATAGACCCTGATCTGCAGGTGCTTAATGCAACTGCAGATCAGGATCCTTGTTTGCAGTTTGACTCAACTTATATGTGAACACAGATGGTACCAGATGGGGCTGCCTGTTCTTTGCTTTTGTTTCTGAATGAAACAGATGGCTATAACTTTTTTGCTGCAAAGAGTTAAAAAAAGGAGAGAGCTCAGGATGAGGACAGATTCGATATTTGCTGATTGATTTCAATATCTTTTGTGACAGAATGAAAGATTGATATTGATGTATATTGTCTGGTGATTTTTCATAATTCTCATAATTTTCCCATGTCTTTCTTTGAGGCTAATGACCAAAACAAAACTATCTATGAAAACATTTGCTACCAGATTGTCAAGTTGATCATTAAAGTTTTTTATATGGTCAGTGTCTCAAGTACAATTCTAAGTTATGTTCTTTGTATGTGGTCCCATCTTGATCTGGCCATGGCCAACTTCTAGTTATTCATTTGGTTCTAATTTTATGTGGACTTTATGATTGCTACAAACCATGAATTTAAATACTGAATGTAAAATGTCTTTGCTATAAATCTCAGAGGCATATCCACAAAATAAAGTACTGATGAAAATGAATGGTTGTTAAACAACAAAAATCGATACCTGTGAAAATAATGAGTTCAGATTAGTACATTGAGACTAGTAAAGCCTGTTTTTATCTGATATTCGACAATATATTTCTTTTGTTTAATGATAAAGCCCCTTGAGAAGTTAAAGAGACCAATAGTCCAGGCCGATTCCAGCTCCAAAATCCCTTCAAACATGCGTCAGAGGTATCTGAACACCATGATAGATGAATGTTTGAAAATATATGGTAATGAAGGAGATGCATTCAAGAGGGTGAGTAGATATCATGAAAAAAGACAGCAATAATGAATTATTGAAATAACGAAATTTTTCCTTAAAAGAAAAGGCAAATCTAAACATATGTTGCTCTTAGCAATGGCTACAATGAGTGTAGCAAAATTTTTGAATTAGTGGCCACATTCATAGAGCATTGTCCATCTGTCACCAAAAAGTCTCTTCAAATTTATATCTCAATTCTTAACCTCAATGTCTTGTTATGTCATTAGACCTCACATAGAGGTTAAGCTGAAAATATAGATCAATCCAAGTTCAAAGGTCAAAGTTAAAAGTATTTGTTCTGTAGATATATGCATTGTAAATATTTCTTCAATTAAATTTAAACTTTTTGGAAAAGACATTGATTATAGTGTTTTCATGATCTCATGATACTGCTTGCAATAATACATAAAAAATGAGACGTCAGTGAAACAAATATACAGTATGCATGATTGTTGGGTAAATATCTTATCATTTTCAAAACATTGGCTCCAGGAAAAGTTTGTTTGGTTGTGTGTTGAATATCTTGTATATACAGTCAAACCTGTCTACAGCAGCCACCTATGAGAAAAGGACAAAGTGGCATTTGTAGACAGATGACATCTAAAGGCAGGTATAGCTCTAACACTTTTTTCATAACAGATGCATGTACTATGCACTGAATAGCATTAGCATTATTAGTAGTTGAAGTATCATTATTATTATTTTACATGTATTATTATTAGAAGTAGTAGTATGTTACTAATATACATGTATTTAGTATACCTGTTGAGCGAAAACAAAAAAATAACATAATAAAATAACAAGTTCCATTCAAGATTACTGTCCTCAGTTTAATCCATAATGTACATTAAATCATTACTGACTCTCATATCATTGTCACATTTGTCAAAGGTTGTAGCAGTTTTGTTTAATTTACATCCAAACATTATGAAACACTTTCTGTTTGGCCAGTTGGTATAATTAGGCATAAAAAAAAGGTGTTCACACTTCAAACAATTGATGGATTAAGCAGTTGCTCAACCTCACCAAGATCAAAAGAGAGTTGGCTTTTGTGAGAGACCTTTGGTGATTGGAAGAATGGAATGAAACTTCCTTTGGCTATTGTTAGTTGCATATAAACAATAAGGGATATCACAAATGCAGTGTATCAATACCCAAATTATTTTTTTTTCCATTAGAGATTGCTTTAATCCAAAATCTTGAAATAACAATTACTAGATTCATTCTATTGGTACTGAAAACAAAGAAAATCAATTTAAAATAATTTTACTTAAAATGGAGCATGATACAATAAAAGCTGAAGATAGCGAAATACACTGTCATACTTGGACATAAGGAAAGTTTAATTCTCTACTTGGATCTTTTTCCCCAAAGCAGTCTTCACCCTGGGCAATGTATGTGGACTTGGTTTTGTCACAGAAGAAAACATTGATTCACATCATATACCTTCATGTAAACAATGCCTTGCTTATTAAACAAATGAAGTGTTTATTTTCATATCTGGAGTAGTCACTGCTGGTACACTTCATTGGCTGCTTAAAGCAAGGCTAAACCGCTGCTTGGTTAGGAAACAGTTGGCTACTGACCACAGAAGGCAGATGACCATTAAATAGACAGTATTGATATACGAAATTCGCTAGGGGGAAATTAGAATGCCCATTGTGGCCAGATGGCTGCTGAACACAGGTGGCCATTAGGACAGTTTTGATTGTATTTGCAGATGTTATGATGTAATTGTGACAAACATGTAGGCACTTGTTAACTTAGCAAGCCAGCACAAGGGGTTTACCAACTTGGAAAAGCTCATCCATGACCTTTTCACGACTTTGAATCATTGGCAAGGTGGACATTGTTTCTATCATATCACTTTCCTCTGCCACATCACTTTGTTTATCAGTTAAATCTTCAACATGATGACAGTGTGAAACTCATTTTAGTCTGTAATTTAGTTCTCACATCTGGGATGATTGTTAGCCATGCTGAATTTGCTCCTGTTCAGATCACAGTACTGTTAAAAATCAGCCAAACAACCTGAACCTGTAGGCAGATTACATAATGATAATTCTGGGTCTGTGTTCATTCAGTGTCTGTTATACAATCCAAAATGTGCTCTGTTGACTATTGTAGGCTGTTGAGGAGGAAGAAGCTGTTTATAAAAGGTGTTCAAATAAAAAAATCTACCTCAATCTGTCCGTCAACACCATCAAGCGCTTGAGAAATGAACATGAGAATAATTCTTCCAAGAAATCCTCAAGCCAAAATGTGATGAAGCTATCCCATGAAGCAGTACTGGGTGGTGCCCCAGCAAGAAAGACAACCTTTACTTTAAATAGATCAGGAGGCAAGATCGAGCTACAGAGTGAAAATTTCTCAGGTAGGTACTTACTAAATAAAACAAGTAAGGTGATGCATGACTTTAACTGGAAATTATGGAAGAATTGATCAAAGCTTTTCATTTTAAAGTCAGGGTGCAGTAATGTGTGATTTAGGTTCTTGGTGGTTCAAAATATTTGTGAATAATTGCAGCCAGCTTTACCATTGACATTTTTTGTTTAAGTGAATCATGATTAATAAAGTGTTTGTGGAGTGACTATATCAACATTTGTCCTAATTTTTTCTTGTAATGATGTTAATTCTTTGAATAGATTGATCAACAAGCAGCTTGTTATATTTCAGTTTGATGCAGAATTAGCTTGAAGAAAAAGTAGCTTTGCAGGGCTGTATAAATTGGATAGCATAATGTCTGGAACAAGTCAGTGTTTTTGCCAGAAAAGTGCCTGAAGGCAAAATCTTTGTTCTGATTAAATTTCAGGCCTTTTTTTTGAGTTAATGGCCATCGATTTTTCAGTACTATCCTCTTGTGGATCAGTAATTACTCTCTTAACCATGTTACTACAAAAGTGCTCAGACTCAAATCAGTTTTTAGTAGGTATT